>VCCN01007298.1:8806354-8823531 GCA_006491835.1 Architeuthis dux
GCGAGAGAGAGAGAGAGAGAGAGAGAATTCTCCAGCAAAACCACTACTACTACAGAATTGTGGAGAGAAGGTGAACACAATGAAAATCTCGATTCTGGAAGCTGAATGAATGAAAAGAGAGTCTCTAGTATTAATGGGAAAGCGGGTTGGCTGGCTTCTTCTCTCCCACCCCTCCTTCCTCCGCCTTCCTCTCCTTACACACGAGCACCGAGCACGCGTTCGTGATGATATCGATTATTTTTACAAAGAAAGCAACATTCCCAAAGCTTTAGAATGACGCGTTACACATACACGCGCATGCGCGCGCGCACACACACACATACAATATGAATGAACGTGTTATGTATACACATGCAGACACATGCGCGTTTTAATTCAGTAACTGCAAGTGCGTTCGCCCCCCCCCACACACACACTCCATACGACGCACAACAGACAACAACAATAAACAAAAAAAAAACCCAGAATATTACTAGAGAAAGAGAAACTACCAAGTTTCATGTATTGTAGATTACAATTAATAAAATTTGTTTGTTTATGTTTTTGTTTTTTTAGAGATACTTATTTTTTCCGTATGTTTTGTTTGGATAGCAAGCGCCCCCCCGTCTTTTCCGATCAGGTTGCGAATTAATTAAAACAAACACACACTAGATACGAATTCTTAAAAATAAATAATAAAATAAAAGGAATCCATTTTTAGAAGAAATTGTCTCTATATCGGTTTTATGCTTTTATGGGTATTGAATGGTAATTTGAGTTTTTGGGGCTACTTTTTACGGTGTTAGAACTGACTCACTTAAAAGAATTTTGACAGCCTCAATAAATGGAAGTGTACATAAAAACTCATACAAACAGTAAAACTAAAACACTAACAAACATGTAAAGAATATAAGTTGCGCGCGAGAATGTCAATGTTACTGTCTTGTGGCTGTGGGCATTACGAATGAACGATCACATGACCAAACACACTGCCAGACCTTTTAATACTAAAAATGCAATGTTTCCCTGTCCATATGGTACTGTCGTCAAGTGAATGTTCTGCGTTTTGTATTTTCCACGAATTTAAGCGGAATCACGAATGCTCTCAAAAGTTCTGAATAAGTCATAAAACAGAAAAATAAATTCCCAAAAAAGGACTTTTGCTTGAAAAAAATAAAAAACAAACTCTGAACTATCTAAAACTACACTAATCTTTTCATACGTTCACGTTTAAAAACCTCTTACTATTTTTCAAACAGGTAAACTAAATTTTGATATCAATAAGAAAAAAAAAAAGAAGTCAAAAATGGGTTAACGACAGTCACATGCGGACTATGTTTCGTTCCGATATTTTTTGACATAAAAAGAAATTCTTTATCACGTGAGGAAGGTGCGAATTTAACCACGTGACCGTCTTGAAGTAAATCTGTACCTACCCCAAGACTGTCAGGCAGGGAAACAACAACAACAACAACAATTCTATTTGTTTCCAAAATAATCATGAAAAGATAATAACCACTGCGGCCAGAATGTGAAAATAAAGCGTGAAAAATGGCTACTCTCAGACTTTTCTGCGGCACGTTTTACGATAAAGTTGTAATGTGATTAACACCTCCGCCTTTTCTCACCTGTGAGGCTAATACTCTCTCTTTTAGCCTTTAACAAACAATAACACGGTCAGCAGCAGTGTGACCACCACTGGTTTTCTGATTTCTTTTTTTTTTTGTTGCTCCAATAACAAGTTTTTTAGGTTTTTTCATGTGTACATTTGTTTTACAACCGTAAAGAATAAAGAGTAAAGTGACCATTCATTAATGCCGTAAACATTTTGAAAAAAAAAAAAATCAGATATGTTTGCTTGAACTGTACTGTGACAAAAGGGGGGAAAATATCACAATTTTTGGCAAAACACTTACTTAATTTTGAGAGTCTTGAAAGAATGGGTCTTTTGGAGAAGGAGAAAAATACAGTTGCAGAAGATATCAAATTCATTGCTGCTGCACTGTATGCACACGTCGTACGCACATGCAAACCGTCTATGGAATTTCCATTGTTTGGAATGGGCGAATAAACGTGTGGGATTAGTGAAAGTAGAAGAAAACTAACAATAAATAAAATAACAAATGACGGATTGGTTATTTATTGTTGCCGTCATTCCGTAGTTCTTTCTTTCTTTAAAAAAAAAAAAAAAAACATTATTTACTCCTCTAAACAAAAGATTTGAGAAATGTCAAAGTACACTCTCAAATACTATTTAAATACAAATCTTGGAAATTCATAATAAACCAAATTTAAAAAAAAAGTTTATGCAAAATTAATGTACACATTTTAAGGGTGTGGCTTTTCTGATTATTCATATTCACTCAATTGAGAACATCTTTATTTGATTTCATTTCATCTGATTCACGCTAGTAATTAAGTTTGGAATTAGAAAAATAATGAAAAATGTTTTTATTTTTTTTTTATCAAAGATCAATGTGTAGTATCTGAAATTTTTCTTGTCAATTGTCAAACTCCAGTCCAAGTTGGAGTTTATTCCCCCCCCCTCCCCCAGAAACAAGAACAATCCTCACCAAATTTAGGGGAGTAAACTCTTCACTGTTTGTCTATCCCGTCACGTTAAACTTAACATTTCTCAACCATGATTTGAAATCAGTGATTGCTAGGCGGCTCTCTTACAAACTGAGCCAAACTGACAAGTCTTATATATTTATGAATTTATTTATTATTATATATACAATACAAAAGTTGCTGTAATCATCTGCAGTTGGAATAGAAGTAGGAGTTTGTATTGTATATATAATAAATAATGTATGTAGACTTGGTATGTTTAAGTTTGATGGTTCTGTATAGAGCAATATTCATAAACTTTCAAAACCAGATGTTAGATAGCTATAAAATAATTACAACTAACAATACGAGAGAGAGAGAGAGAGAGAGAGAGAGAGAGAGAGAGAAAACTTCTCAGTGATATACAAATAAAAAAAGAAATTAGCTTACATAAGCTTGCTTGTAAAATGCAATGAAAAATAGCAAGTAAATTTCTTCTGATTTTTTTGCATTATGGACACATGCACTCACTCAAATTATCATTGGTAGATATTTAAAATAAGTATATAGTATCAGGGGCAGAGCCTGGGGGTCTTCCAGTGACCCTCAGAATTTTTCCAAAAATCTTTATTTATATTGTTTTCTGAGTTTTAAAACCCCAGACACCCCTAAAAGTCCCCACCCCAATTTGGGATCATATTCAAAACTTTTGAAACATGTTTTAAATAGACTTCTAGACAACACTTAATTTCAGTAGCTGATATGCCCTGAATTGCAATTTTTCAAATTTGGGAAGACAGCCAGTTCAACAAGATCACATACAAAACTTTTGAAACATATTTTAAATAGACTTCTAATCAACACTTAATTTCAGTAGCTGATATGCCCTGAAACGCAATTTTAGTCAATCTTGGATACATAATTTTCAGCTAATTTCCTGTGGAAGGCCTAAATGGGGCCTACCAATATTTAATTCGGAAATAAGAAATTATTTACTTAAACAGTTAAATCTATTTCTCGTATTGATTGTTTGAAATTTGTTTTGTTTTTCACACACTGCAACTCCATTTAACGTCATTCAAAAATGTAATGACGTCATTCAGGGTGCTGATACTTTGAGAGAAGAAGGGGTAGGGGGTGTTTGTATTACTCTACTACTACAGCTACTACTTTTTCATTGACCAAGCGATATGTGATTAAAAAACGCCCAAAACTTTTATAAAATTTAATTTTATTATAATAAATCTTTCTGCCGTTCATAATAAGAATGATTGGTGGAGAAGATTCTGATATAAAAATTATTTGTTTATTATGTTTAGAACTGGAGATTAACTGGTTTCTAGTTGGCAATAAAAAGAAAATACAACTTAATCTTTTATTTTCCTTTTTAGGCTTCCATACTTTAAAATTATGAATGTTAGTCTTTGGTCAGACCGAAAAATGTCCTTGGATTGTTCCAGATTCACGGACTCTTTGAAAATAGGGGAGGATGGTGATACTTCAGCCGTTTTTAAAAAGAAATTTCTAAAATATCAGGTTTAAGCAGTATTGTAATTGTGTTGACGTTAAAATGTAGCCTTATCATTTGGCTCTTCATACAGATAGTATCAAATCCTTAGCTTCTTTCAATTTTAAACTACAGTTAACAAAATACAAGTTTGTAAATCCTCCGAACTATCAGAGGGGTGGGATAGTTCGGCCTGAAATTAAATGAGTTGGATTGGCTAAAAACATAAATTTAATCATTTCAAAGACATTTTATTATCCTAAAGTACAATGTACAGAAATAAATTCTGACCTGGAGAAATAAATTCTGTGCTTGTTGTTTTGAAATTCCTCATTGACGGTGTAAGCAAACTATCGGATTTTCATGCAAGATCTTGCAGCCCTAGGTCCCATATCTTTTTTAGGAAATGCAATGTCGGACCTATCAAACTGTCTGAAGTATCACCTGCCTCCCCAATAGTTTAAACCCTGCCCCAGTGAAATATCTAAAGCATAGAACTGTTTTCTAAGGGTAAAATGCAATTTTCAGGAAGAAAAATTGCTTCAACCACTCGGGGCAATTTTCCATTACTATAAGATTATTATCATTATTATTATTTTTATTATTAATGTTATTGTTGTTCCTCCTCCTGAACAAGTAACCTATTGTTAACAAAATAAATCCTGCATTTATATATCTAATATTTAATTTGATTGGTTCAATTTGAAACTATGTTTGACCAATCAAAAATAATTTAATAATGCTCACACCTACAAAATGCTTGCAAAATGTTCACAGTTAAGATGTTGAAAATGGCCTAAACAGCTGTAACATGTACATCAGAAGAGCTTACCACACAAATACAAACATTTCTAAAATACTCACACCTTAAATGCCAACCCCTATTACATCTGTTAGATGTATCTTCAGTTGGTACTCTTTATGATAACTTTATACACCAATACACAAGACGGAACTACGTTCATAAAAATTTTAAAATTGTAAGGATTTTTTTAAATTTTGAAGTTTTAGAATTTTAATATTTATAACATCTAGAACACTGAAATTGAAAATATTTTTCAATATTTTTCATTTTCATAGTTTATTGTCTAATATTTAAGATATTTATTTTCTTCATCATAATATCAAGGTTGGACTGGCACTGTTATTTTAAAATCCTTCAAATAAAACAAGTGGACACAAACTAGGGATCAATTTAGCATAAACTTACATTGTAAATTGAACTCCCCACTAAAAACCTATTTATTTAAAAAAAACAAAACAACTGTTTTTCCTAGAAGTAATAAAGAGTAAATGTTGAAAATTTCAGCCCTCTAGCTCCATTGCTGCGGCCTGTACGTGTGAGCCAACCAACCAGCCGGACTGACTAAAAAAAAACCTATGTTCACAGTTTTGGTGACAGTTGTGGTTCACGGTTTCTAATATACATGCACTGTAGGCTGGTGCAGATTCTATGCTTTTACACACATATATATATAGATATACAGGCAAACAGTTATATACACTCACATACAATATAAAATGCATAAATACACAGAGAAAAATATGTAGAATCTACTGAAATTCTAGCATATACAAAACATTTTTTAAATTTATAACATATTTATTTATAGTCCTCATAATTTCTGAACATAATATTTAAATAATAAAATTATATACTGTCTATATTTTTTAGATGAGGGTTTAACATTAAGTATAAATGTTTTTGGACTGTTGTCAGAAGATGAACTGAGATGAGGACAACAGTCTAAAAACACTTATACATAATAAAATCAATGTCCATTATAAGTAAGTATATAAAAATCATCAAGAGCCTTAAAGTATTCCACTAATCAAAGCTGCAGTGAATCCTAGGCATCAGGTGATAGGACAGAGTCACTAATAATCAAGTCCTTGAACGTGCCAATCAAATGAGTATTGAAGCTACCATCTAACATTACCAACTTCAATGGACAGGATATGATTTCTGAATTAAGAATGAAAGATTCCCAGATCAAATCCTCAGAGAAGGAACAAGAACAAGGGGTGGTCAAAGAAAAAGATACAATGATCAACTCAAGGCTACCCTCCAGAAATTTGACATTCAATCATCCAATTGTGAAACATCTACATGTGCCTGGCCAACATGGAGAAGAATTCACCATCATAGAATGAAGAAATGTGAGACCAAACGTAGATCAGATGCAGAAGTCAAAAGAGAAACATGCAAGTAGAGACAACAAGAAAGGATCAACAACCTGAACATCACTGGGCAATTTTGATGCATTGTGTGTGGAAGAATATGCCTTTCAAGGATTGAATTTCAAAGCCATCAAAGAAGGCATTCTGGACCTTCCTTGACAATGAGAATCGCTCATGATGATAAAAATAAAGTGGTATTTAATTTATCTATAAAAGTTTTATTAAAACTGAAAATGAACACAATTCTGTATATATTAGTAATTGGTCCATATTTTGGTCTAAATTATACTCAAGGAATATCTACAGTACAAAAGCACTCATAGTTTTAACTGAAGCTGAGATAACCCATATTTGTATTTTAGGACCTACAGACTCGAGCAGATTCAAACTTCAATACAGGATATAAAAGCAATCTCAACAGATTAGGAAAATGGTTGCTTATCCTGTACCTACAGTTAATAAGTACATCTCAGTTTCTAATATAATATATATAGGCATTTGTGTGTGTATATGTATATACACACAAATATCTAAGCATATATATAAATACATGTCCATATATACATTTCAGTGTATGTATGAGCCATTTATAGTAATTTTAATTTTGGAGAATAATAATGTTTTGATAGAGGTCAACACTTGAATAAATGTATGATTAAATGAAAAGAGGTTAAGTAAGAGGAGGCAAAACAAAGGAGAGAGATGGAAATGAAAGAAAGGGAAAATAAAAGAACGGAGTGGGAGGGAAACAGAATGGAAGCAGTAAAGGAAAAATGAAAAATATAAAAAGAAAGACATGATTGACAAGGGCAGAAAAAAAGAAAAATCAAGAAATAGGTAGAAAGGAAGCACAGTATATAGAAGAGGTAAAAAGAGAAAGTGATGGAAAGAGAGAAGGAAATTTATAGAGAGAAAAAGAGAAATGAATGTTAGAATGAAAAAGAAACTTGTAACAACATCCACCCTTACAAGATGGCTGATAGTGAGGCAGAAGAGAAACAAAAATTAAAAAAGATATGGCCCTTTCAGATTTTTGTATTGTTCGTTTCAGAAGACTGTGTGGGTGTGCTCATGTTATTTTTTTAGAACAAATTTTGTTTCTGCTTTATTCTGTAAAGCAACTCAATGAGAAACCTCAAAATTGCATTTTAAATTTTCAAAAGAATTGGAAAACAAAATTATTTCGTGACAACTTGATCATGCAGAAAAGGAAAAAAAAAATGGTTAAAAAAAGATTTCTATTTTTGAGAACAAAGAATAGAAATAATTTCAATGAGCTCAATTGTTAGTAATTAGTATTTGGGGAAGATAACATGAGTTTCAAAATCTTTCAAATGACATAGGTTTCATAAAAATAAAAATAAAAACACTATTTAGATAAATAAAAACCTATTTAGGAGGGAAATTTTCAAAAAACAAAAAAATCTTTTTCTAGACATCATCATCATCATCATCATCATCATCATAAGTCCAGTGCTGGACAAAGGCCTTTCCCATCTCCTTCTATGACGACCTAGATTGTGCTAACCTCTGCCACGTCTTACCGGCAAAATTTTCTATCTCGTCCGTCCATCTTGTGTTTGGTCTTTTCCTATTTTGTTTACTGTCCCATGGGCACCAATCGGTTAGTCTTTTCTTCCATCTATTGTCATCTCTTCTTGCTAGGTGACCAGCCCATCTTCATTTTTGCTGCTTAATTAGTTGTATAATATCTTTCACTCTAGTCCTCCCTCTGATCCATGTTGATCTTTTTCTATCTCTTAGAGTTATCCCTAGCATTGCTCTTTCCATGGCTCTCTGTGCTATTCTAAGTTGGTTTTCAGCTCGTTTTGTTAATTTCCATGTTACACATCTGTAAGTCATGGCTGGTATTATGCAATCATTGTATATTTTATGCTCATTGGCAAGGTGCTCTTCAGAATGTCTCTGTTCATACCAAATGCTTTCCAACCTATCGTTATGCATCGTTTTACTTCGCAGTCATGGTCTTTCTCTAACTTTATTACCTGTCCTAGGTAGATGTATTCATCAACCTCTTCTAAAGCCTCTCCTTCTATCTTTATGGTCTTTATGGTATTGTTGAACATTACTCTTGACTTTGTTCTGTTCATTATAAGCCTACTTTTTTTACTTTCCCTATTTAGATCAGTTAACATGTTTTGTAATTCTTTGGATGCTTCCGACATCATGGAAATGTCACCAGTGAATCTTAAGTGGCTTAAGTATTGTCAATCTATGTTTATTCCCATTCCCTCCCAGTCAGTTTTTCGAAAGATGCTTTCAAGGCTCGCTGTAAATAGTTTAGGTGATATTGTATCCCCTTGTCTTACACCTTTTGCAATCTTTATTTTGTTTGTATCTTTATGTAGTCTAGTTTTAGATGATTTGTATGTAATTTTCATTAACACCTTGTTCACGCATTGCGTTGAAGACTGCTGTGTGTTCTACTGAGTCAAATGCTTTCTCATAATCTACAAGGCCAAACAGAGTGGTTTGTTGTATTCTAAGGACGTTTTGATTAGTTGATTTATTGCATGTAGGTGATCTATTGTTGACTAGCCGCTTCTGAAGCCTGTCTGTTCACATGGTTAATTTTCGTTCAGTTGTCTAGCTCCATTTGTGCAGCCTGTATGCGTGATACATACATACTTACATAGCCAGCCAGACCAACTTGAAAACTGAAGAAACCTATGTTGACAATTTTGGTTGACTGTTTCTAATATGTCTCTTGTTTTTTAATCAAATATTGATTACACATAGATCTCTTCTTTGGGATTATTATCTTCATTCTTTAGGGTAGTTTCAATAAATGTAGATCTGTATATACAGAGAATATGTAATACTGGGTTTGTTTAAATACCTTTTAATTTTTGTCCCAGAACTACCATTTTTTGTCAGAACTAAATCAATATTGACTATTACTATCTGTACTATTATCATCATAGTATTTACAAAGACACACAATCCATGAGATCATTGGAACTTTTACTGGAAGTCTATATATATCTCTATATATTAAGGCTCACTAATGTCATCTACAAATTTTCTTGCCCTTTGGGAGATTGTATTCCCTATGTTTCACAAACATCTAATTCGGGGGTCACCAACCTTTTTGCCTCTGTGGGCCGTGATAGAAAAAAAATGATAAAAAAGAAGAACTAAAAAACATGTACCATGGACTGATTGCTTGCCTGATACCGCTAAGCAGTTTATAGATAATTTATTATTATTGAAAATAAACGAAAACTTTTTTTAAATGATAAAAGATTTTTTAAAAATACTTTTAAATTTAAATCATACACAAATTTAAATCATAACAATTCCAAATCGATAGTCAAATCGATAATAATACCTTTTTCAAGGTTTTATTTCACTGAACTTGGAAGTGACTCATTGGGAATAATCACTGAAAATTTAGTAAGTGTACATTTAATAGTAAAAGAGATATAGCAATTTATTTACTGCCCATTGTATTTTTTTGGTCAGCAACAGCTGATATTAAATTAGTTTCAGGGCACACAGGCACACCAGGGAAGTAATCAAAACATGGCTGTTAGGGAGGAAAGGGTTAATGCAATAACAACTTTTGTTTTTGTCAATTTTTTGCTATGTAACTTGATTCAGTGAAATAAAAGTATATTCATTAAAAAAACATGAAATTATATCACATAATTTCAGATAACGGATCATTTTGTTAGTATCCACCGACAGCTAGGTCAGTTAAATAGCCGTTAAATTAGGTCACAGTCTTCCGTTGGTGAAACATTTTGATTTGGAACGAAATGGAACCTGCCGCCAGTGTAACATGATCCATCAACGTAGTCGTGTGAATCACCAAGAATTAGGAAAAATCGTTCCCGGGAAAAATACTGATATTTTCTCAGGGCCGGTCAAAATCACTTTGTGGGCCAGATCTGGCCCGCGGGCAGGAGGTTGCCGACCCTTGATCTAATGCATACATTGGCCACACAAGCACCACCTTATCCTGTAGACTAACTTGCCACTTGTGCAGTCAAAGTGTGATCTGTAACCATATTGATGAACATAGCCTACTAGATACTGCACTAGTAATCACTAAATAATTGTTGGTAATAGCTGCATATTAGGGAGGCCAAGACTTAGACACAAGGACACCCTGAAGCAGAATCTGTGCATGACATGTGGCGTTGGACTGGAAATTGGCTGCTGAAGACAGAGACATCTGGTGCCATCGATGCTACAGTGCAGTCAACACATTCGAGAAAGCCTGTGTAGCGAAACTGGAAGTCAAATGTGCAAGAAGGAAACCATTTAGAACATGTGTAGCAGAAAGAGACATTGATGGCAGTTTCCTGTGTATTGTGTGGTTGTGAGTCAAGAATCGGATTGTTCTCCCATGAATGTACCTATAGAATCCAACAGAGTTACTGAGAACTCTTTCATCGACAATGATGAGAGTCACCAACAACACTAAATACTTGTTGATAATAGCCACATATTATACCAGGTTAATTGTAAAAAAGGACTTCAGATTCTTGAGCCCCTTGTTAAAACAAAGAACCCAAAGCAGAATGAGATCTTCGGATCAAGTTTACATCAGGCACCCTGAAAATTGTCAAATCAAAAAGGGACAGATTTTGCTTCGACACTGGACTTGTTCAAAGTTACTTACATTCGATAAAAAATAGGTTGTTTTTTTAAATTAACAAATTTTTGAAGTTACTAAGATACTTTCTCCTGGAAAAATAAAAAGTATTTTTTGTGCTTTCAATCCAACTATTTTTCGTAAAACTAGATTTTGGCCTTTATAGCGATTATTAGAGTTTAAATTTTACAGTCATTCAGTAACTGTCATCTTAGCTTAATAAAAAATAGAAAATGAAGTTTGGATTGAAGGCACACAAATTACTTTTTATTTTTCTGGGAGAAAGTATCTTATTAAGTTCAAAAATTTGTTAGTTTAAAAAAAAACAACCTTCTTTTTTCTATTCTTTATTACGCTAAGATGACAGTTACTGACTGACTGTAAAATTTAAACTCTAATAATCTGTCTGGACAAAATGTCTTATCACTGGCATGCCATGGTGGTTGACAGAGAAGAGGCTGAATGAGTGATCACTTGAGAAAACCACTCTTCAAAAGAATTTCAGATTGAAGATTTCTATCTATTGTCCTTTTTTTTCATTTTCACAAGATGAAAGAGAGAGAGGGAGGGGAGGGGGGAAAAACAATAAACCAGCTGTGTATATCCTTAAGCAATTCCAAACTTCATGATTTCTTGTCACTTGTTGATGAAATCACTGTTAGGTTGCTGGGATAAAACTATTTCGGCAAGAAGATATGATATTGATTATATTTTCACAATATAGAAATCGTGTGTAGCAGAGAGGGCAAGAAAGAAAAATATGACGCATGAAGATGATCCTTTTTAAATAAATATTCGGAAAGATTTTCTTTCTTTGCAGATAAAAAAAAATAGGAAAAAAACAAAAAAAAAACAACATAAAGAACTATTTGACAATGTTAGTAGTGGTCCACCCACCAGTATTACACCACACACAAACTGGTGGGTGGACCATATGGAAAGAGATTTTTAAAAAAAAGTAAGGATAGAGATGTAGAATTTTAAAGACCATGTAAAATTGAAAAGGTGTAACAATAGCAGAATGTATAATATCTCCATGCTACATCAGGGGAGGGCCTAGAACAGTGGTCACTAAAGAGTTTGCAAAAGATTTTGGAGGGTTCGTGAAAAAAAAGGGCTTCAGATGGTGTTCGTCAGTAAGGTTTGACAGAGAAGCTTGATCAAAAGTGTATTAGGTAGAACATTAAAAACACATAGAACATTTCGGTTTTGAGAAAACTTTCATTTTGTGAACAATGTCAAACCATTTTTTGCTCTTCGGAGATTGTTAGGTATTGTTTATATTAACTTTCATTATTAATTTACAGCGCACTATTTTTATGAAATGGTATAGTTTTTAATAAAGGAAAATGAAAAGATGTGTACGTATATTATTAGGTAAAACATTAATAACACATTATCAAGTTTAAGGGTTCTTTCTAAGTGTCTCAGTAATATTTGGGGTTTGTATCGCGAAAAAAGGTTGGAGACCACTGGCCTAGAAAGTGTTTTGTGCTTGCATGCATCATCAGAGCTCCATGTTTGTAACTGATTAGGCACATTCTGGTCATGTGAAAATAGAAGAAGATGGTAATCATGAATGAACTTTGGCTCAAGGGTATATTTTCTTTAGCATTTAATGGGGATTGAACTTGATGGTTTTAAGAAAAGGGAAAACTAGTCTACTGGAAGTGAGGTATGGAGTGGCATAACGTTTACTGGTATTGAAAACAGAATCGGTCGACTGACTCTGAGTTTCGTTTGAGACTGTTTACGTTCACTTTGCACTAATGCTCTTGGGAAAAGTATGAATCCACTTCTTCGCCTAGTTATGGTTAATAGCAGGGCAGTTGGAGCCTTTAGCCCTGCAAGGCAGTTCATCTAAGAGAAGGTAACTCTAACGGGAAAAAACCCACAGCTTGGCAGTCACCATAGCTGGTCCCAAGCCCAGATAAAAGAGGAGGTTTGGATGTTGGGCTAGCAACTCCACCCCATAAAATATACTTGCAACTGAAACTGTAGCAGAGTGGTTGTGGCCCTATGCTCCACAAGGAGTCGACAAGAATAAACAAGCAACAACAAAAATGTGCTGGAAGCAGGTCTAAGTACAAACTGAGTTAGCCAACAGTGACAAAAAGACAGGAATGAAAAAGAGATTATTCCTGAGATATCTAAAAAAAAAAACAAATTTACTTTTTTGGGGAAGGGGAACAGAATATGACATACATATAGCTGTTAAGACATTTAGTAACCAAACTATCCTAGCTTTTCATATTTGAGTCTATTCATCTGCATTGATGCTATGATGATGTATCAAGTACATGTGATCAGTATCTTAGCTTAGCTCACCCTGGAAATATATCCTTTCTCCCACCTCACCCTGGAAATATATCCTTTCTCCCACCTCACCCTGGAAATATATCCTTTCTCCCACCTCACCCTGGAAATATATCCTTTTGCCACCCCCTGGAATTCTCCTGGAAAAGTTGCAGCAGATCCCCATGCAAACAAATATGTCAACATTTTTATTCACTCTAATGATTACTTATATAGTGACACAGTAAATACTAAAAATAAGCAACTGCCAACATTTCTATAATAGATTTATCATATGAACTGCATATGAAAAGGTGCAGCAAATATTTGCTTTAATCATAGCCTCTTAGCTTGGTTCCTTAATTACTGTTTTGTTACTGTAAAATTATCCACCTTCACCTTCAAGTTCTGTGCACACGTTTGATTAACTTATGCTAGAAAAAGAAAGAAAATGGTACTATTATGTAATTACTACATTATCCATCAAAGCAAGCTCTGAATACCATTCACAGAGTTATGAATGAATAAAATTCACCATAGTAAGATCATTGATTAAAAGTGGAAATTGATGATTTAACCACCAGAATTTGTAGCTTTTGATCTAAAATTCATTTTTAGCAAGTTTTAGTACTCAATGTGAACAAAGTGTATTAAACATCAGGAAGAAAGGGATTTTCAGTGCTTAGGAATTAATGCTAGCATTACTGACAGAATAGAGCTATTATATGTGTAATCATAAGTTGATTAATGATAAGACTGGTTGCTGCAGTGTCAAACTCCACTCCAACTTCTATTCTGACTGATTACTGCAACATTTGTATTGTATATATAATAAATAAAAAATTATATACTTTTTTGTATAAATGTATTTATTTATTAGAATGAAATAAGCCTGTGCATATCTGTATGATAAATTTTCGTTAATATCTAAGACATGTCAATTTAGCTCAGTCAGTAAGACAGCCTCCTGGCAATCAGTTGGTTGTGAGTTCAAATCATGATAGGGGAATGTGAATTTTACATATTGATTTACACCCTAATTTTGGTGAGGATTGTTATTGTTGTTCTCGTTCTTGTTATGGTAGGAAAACAAAGTCAACTCCAGACAAAAACTTTACATTCTATTTTGTCTGTGCTATCTATCTGTCTATCTATCTATCTATCTTTCTATCAATCTATTGATAGGTAGATAGAATAGGTAGGTAGACAGTGGTTTAGACATACATGTAATTTGAGCCAAATGTTTGCTCGCTCTGTAATGTAGAAAAATTTAGTGAACAAATAGGAGATGTGGCTATTAAATAAAGAGACTGGGCTTAGATAAATAGAACCACAGTGTGCATGTGTGAACCACACAGCACATAATGACCAATGGGCAAGCATAAACAACCCCCGAAAGTTTCAATCTGCTCATGTCTTCATTTCAGTCTTATACATCTCCGGAAGTAGACATGTTTTTCTGACGTGTCATAAAAATGGCCAGTTTAAAAATTAAACTACGCATCAATCTGAAATTTTTGATGAAATTGAACAAAACGGCCTCCAGATCTTTTTGTATGTTTAAATTTATGGGGAAGAATGCATGTCACATGCACGTGTGTTCAAGTGGCACAAGACATTTTGTGAAGAGAGAGGATGTCAAAAGATGATGTACAACAAGAACCGTCTCCTTATCGATGGAGACCATTTTCCGCAATCATTCTGATGCTGAGTCGTTGATCATTTTGAATGATCTGTTCAATCTTTCTCACTGGTTCTTGATGTACATGGGCATCCACACTGTTCATCATCTTTAACATCTCTACCTTCACAAAATCACTTGTGCCACTCGAAAACATGTGCACGTGACATGCATTCTTCCCCATAAACTTAAACTATATACCATTAATATTGGTATATACATTTTTTCCTGTCGCCATTGTATGAAGAAATACGGTTCTTCCTCATTTCTTATGGATTATACACTTGACGAAGGTTGAGGATGGATCAGCCAAAACGCTGTGTTACCAACATTGAGAACACGAAGGAGTTTAATTGTCCGAACAAAATTTTGGATTTATAGTTTAATTCAGCAAGAGACTAGCTATAAAAGAAAAGGATCCATCTATATTGATGGTTCTGATCCTCTGCTGCACGAACTGCGAATTTTGACAGGTCTGGTTAGTCACTCAATAGAAACCACCACATGACCAATGTCTTTTGGCACAATTCCGTGTTGGGGGTGATCAATTAAAAAATTGGAAAAGGGGTGATCAATGAATAAGTTACTTCTCCGAACTAAAAAAGTGTGAATGCTGCCAGACACAAACTAAGGGACCAATTTAGCATACATTTACATTGTAAACTGACCCCCCCATCCACACACACACTAAAAACCTATTTACGGGGTGAATTTTCAAAAAGTAAAAACACTGTTTTTTCTAAACATAATAAGGAGTAAATGTTTAAATTTTCAACCTTCTAACTCCATTGGTGTGCATGCATAGTCAGCCAGCCAGACCAACTTAAAAACTGAAGAAACCTATGTTGACAGTTTTGGTGATGGTTTTGGCTGACGGTTTCTAAATATTTTAGTTCTGCCTGCATAGAAAATAGAACGAGATTACACTAACTTTGAATATTTCACTTCCCTTCAGGCAAACACTCAGAGATGGCTGCACCACCGGCTCAGGAATTGGTTATCTTGATTTATTCATGCAATCAGACTCAAATCCAGTCATGTCTTAAGTGGCAAGAATTGCCGGTTCTTTTAACCAGTCACGTTATCATGCAAAACTCCATCCCACAGGCATCGTTAGAGATTTTCTGCAGGGATGCTGCAGGGATGCTGCAGAGTGTAATATAACAAAGCTAACAAAAGGCAATTTTCTGTTTTAGATTTGGGTTGTTAGTTATTGTTTCAGTAGCAATGTTCTTTGAAAAGGCATCGGCTCCAAACTCACTGAATTCTGTCTTGTTGCTCAACTGAATACAGTTTTTTCTACTGGCATGGCGTGCAGACCTGCCAAGATTAGTAAAGTAAAATGTGGTAGATATCATCTGTGCATACAAAGTATGTGAGTAAATCAGCTGGGGGGGGGTCTGGTGTGCTGTGGGCCTGCCAGGGTGTTTTGATTTTTGATTTTTGGTTTTTGGCCTTTGTAAACACTTGGAAATAGCATTTTCAGCACTAAAACATACACAACACAAATCATTTTCTTTAAGCTAAGGTCAGCATATTGAAGTGAACATAAAAATATCAGAACCTCTCCACACTCTCTTGATAAGACAATTCTTTTTAACACAACATATAAATCGAGAGAGAAGAACTCAGTTATCCGATACTTTTGTTGAAGAAAAATATATATGCCAAGTATACAATATTTTCTTGATTAAGTACCTCACTGTTATATGTTTTTATCTATATAAGCAATTTACTTTTTCACTTCTGTCCGGAATTGCATAATTTTGAATATAAATTTTTCAAAATTGGCCTGACCCTACCTGTCCATTGTATAATTAAAATGCTTATGAGGGCAAACCCCTTTTTCTTGTACAATTTTTCAGAAAGAGCAGACATTTTGGAAAATAGTCAACAATTTTGAAGTAGTTCACAACATTGAAATGAAAATGTGAGAGAAAACAGGTTTCAATAAAAGCCGGGGGGAAGAGTGGGATACAAAGAATATTGCGGCAGTACTATGCAAAATGCGGGAGGTCTGGACATGACAGGGCATTAGAAGAGAAGAAAACAATCCTATGCAAGTTAGCCATGATATAATTTAATTCTGTGTGCACACACCAATCCTTAAATTTCATTGAGGAGAATGGAGTGACTTTAGAGATCATATTTAGCATTTAAAGCCATTCAGTTCAAAAAACAATTATCATAATACTCCCACGCAAACACATATATATGTATATATATGAAATCAGGGAATGGATAATTTTATATCAGATTAAGGCAGCGAATCGAAACATACACATTCACTCGCCTCATTATTCTTAACCGATCGCATTTTTAGGCATGTGGTTCCCTATGCCGACAGTATGAAATCAAGG
>VCCN01007298.1:8841817-8851874 GCA_006491835.1 Architeuthis dux
ACTACAGAACATGTGGGCTTACATATTTGTTTTATATACTCAATCTCTTGATTAATAATAATGCTAGTTAGATAACAGGTTAGGTTGTCTAAATATTTTAGGTTAAGTTATTCAAATAAAGGTTTAAATTTGCAAATTTTATCTTGTTTATGAAAACAAAAAATATGATGCAACATTCAACTTTAAGAATGTGCTTTATGTATATGAGGATGTTTCTTCCAACTGAGTGGATGAAAATTTACATATTTCTCCCCAAAAAGTAAATAGAGCAAAGATAAGCATTTTTACTTTTGGAGATGGAAAATGCATCACTTTAATCTTGACTAAAGAAATACAAAAAGGCTGGAAATAAAAACTTTAAAAAAAAAATGGTATCCCTCATATCTACAAATATATGCTGGATCACTGGGGATGGGGTGACAACAAAAGTTATTAGCAAGTTAACTCCCTTTGTTTTATTTGTCATGTTGGGAATAATTGGGAATTTTATAAGGCGGTGCAAAGCTGTTTTGCCACATCCTTTAGCTATCCTATTTTCATCTGCTATTATCCTTTTAGATCACCATACTATATTCGCCCACAAATAAACCATAGAATCAACCTATTTCATTAAAGGACATATTATATCGACTTAGAAGTTTTGATACACAGCTCTACACAACAAACTCACGGGCCCCACTATTTCTAGATTTAGTGATAGAGTACTGAACTGTCTCCTATCTATCTACTTTTGAATAGAGGAAAAATTGAGGAAAAGTTTATGATGTGGGCCTAATTACCACCTGACAATATCTGATACTGCCCCATAGCTCTTGTGGTTACTCATAATGTATAAACAAAGCTTCCTAACCATACTAAAATAATCTGTTGGGCATTAATTAGTAAAATTATCAAAATTTTAGACACAGAATGCTTAAAAAGATTGTAGAGTGATGTTGGGTGATAATTAGGTACACCAAAATTTATAATTTTGGTGGGTAACTCAATGGATTTGTAAATTTAGCTAAGTATTAGTAAATATCAACTGAATGGAGTAATGATTCCTGATAAAGAACATAAAGGTGATTACCAGTAATGTTGCTCTTAGAATATAAAATGCTATAAATGAACTGAAATTAGTTGTATCCTATACAAAGTTTTTATAGAAAGTTTTTACATTTTCAACTGTCATCAGTTATGTCGAGTCAGATTCTGTAAAATTGATTGAAGCAAACAGTGGCGATGAGTAAAATTGGTCTGCAGAAAAAGTAAGTGAAATTTAAATTTAATTATTTAGTATAATCTGTTAAGTAAGATTTCAAATAGCTGAGTATAGACTTAAAATATTCCCAAAATGGAAACTGCCATGACTTCAAAATAGAATGGAATGCTAACAGATTTCATTTAACAAACAGAGTACCTCGAAAAGTAAGGGTCAGATTGTATGCAAGAATTTTCATTTGTACAAAATGACTGAACAAACATTTTCAAATGAAAGCTATATTCTGTGAGTAAAAAAATTTTTTAAAAGTTAATAGAAATACTTTTTGTAAATAATGGATAGCAATTTCTCACCAAAACGGTTGGCATTTGAATAAACACTAAACTCATGGCCTGACAATAAATGTAAAATGAGAGAGATTAAAAAATTGAACAAGTCTGGTTAGTCACTCAATAGAAACAGTCACGTGATCAATGTCTTTTGGCAGAATGCTGTGTTGGGGAGATCAGTTAAAAAATGAATACGGTACTTCTCTCGTATTTTGTTGGGCAGTGATCACTAAAAAATTCTGAATTTTCAAAAAACAAATGTGAATGCTGTCAGACTCAAACTAAGACTACACTGTAAATTGAACCCCCACTAAAAACCAATTGAGGGGGGGAATTTTCAAAAAACAAAAAAGCATATTTTCTAGACATAATAAGGAGTAAATGTTTAAATTTTCAGACCTCTAGCTTCAATGGTGCAGTCTGTATGCACAATACATAGCCAGCCAGACCAACTTAAAAACTGAAGAAACCAATGTTGACAGTTTTGTTTGATGCTATCTGATTGCTTTTACAAATTTAATTCATTTATTCTCTTTTTTTTATGATATTCTTAAATTTGTTTTATCAACAGCTCTTATAACACAAAATGGTGAGGTGTGCCATGAGTTCATAAAACAAAAAATAAAGAACACAAATTTTAATTTTGATATTTTCTCTTAATGGTTTAAAAGCTAAAAATGATTGAAATGGTTATTATACTTTTTTTTAAATTGTAGAAATATCTCCAATCTCTAAATATTAAAAAGAAAAAAAAATTCCAATCAGCTTTCAATATTCAAGGGAGGTAACCTTTAAAAATCAAATTACAAACCCTAGTAATATGAGGCTCTTTTAGTTTCTTTGGGGTGTTGAACGCAGTTACAATTTTGTGCGTGTGTGTGTGTGCATGTGTAAAAATGTTGTGTTCATTTGTCCCAGGATAGCATGTGATTAGAATGCAAACCTTAATTAACTTTTCAAATGCTATCTCAGAAATTGATAAAAATTCTGAAAGAAAAAAAAATAGAAATGTCTTCTGTTTAAATTTTAAAAAATTCAAATTATTATCATGAATTTTGATTAACTGATGGAAAAAAGTGTGGGAATAAAATGATTTAGCAACAATGTGATTGTTTAGATGCATTAACATGCATATATGCACTGGATATGAAAATAATTAAAAAAAAATATCTAATTAGGGGTTCCCACTTCCAACACTATTGCATTTCACTGCATATACATAGCATTCAGTATTCAATGGTAACGTTTTATTTCACTATTTGTATTTGTTTCTGTCTTCATAAAACCAGTCCCAAAAATGTATATGTGGTCTGTTTAGAGTGAACTTAAAGATCCACTTAAAAAAACTAGAAATAGCTCAGAGAGCACATACCTGTGCCAACGCCAGTGTCAGGGGAAGTAATTGTGCAAGCATCTGCCCCAAAATGTAATCACTTCTTCCATGGCCCATAGCCCAACCTTCCACAAAATGTCATTGAAATTCATTGAGAACTTTTGGAGATATCGTGTGGACAGCCATAAACTTTTGGCGATATTATATGGTATCGACATTTAACTACGACAGAGGGGAGGTAAATTTGCATGGATCTGTCCCAAAATTTAATCACTTCTTCTGTAGCCTATTACCCAACCTTCCACGGAATCCCATTGAAATTCATTGAGAACTTTTGGAGATATTGCGTGGACAGACATGAGCATATACATAAATGTATTAAAAAAAACAGGAAAATATCTCTCAATCAGAAGGAAATTCCTGGATCCGCTCTAAAATCTAACCAACTCTTCCTTACCCTATTGCCACAAAATTTCATTGAAATTCATAGAGTACTTTCAGAGATATTGTGCGGAGAGACAGACAGATAGAAAGACGCGACCAAATACATATACCTCTCTCTTCATTAGCAGAGTTAAAAACAAACAAACAAGCTAGGTACACAAGACAATTATTTCTGTTTGGTCTCCATTTGAACCAAAGTGCAAAGTATTCTGAAGATCTCTCAGACTCTTTAACTATTATTAAGAAATTCTATTCTCTCTCTCTCACACACACCCGCACACCTGAGTGCATGCACTAGCATTCCAAGGAAAATTATGAATCACAACCACCCATAGATGCTTCTTTTTAGCTCATAAATTAAGCAGTGGTGGTGGTAAAATTAAGTTACCTTGATGAAAATGCTACCAGTAAGGTTTGAACCCCATAAATTCATGATCTAAAAAAACAAAATACGGGTGAATGCGGCTGGACACAAACTAGGGATCAATTTAGGATAAACTTACATTGCAAATTGAAATTATTCATGTGTTCTGACATTTATATGTATCTATGTATCCGGACTTCACCCAGCTCTAATTGTTCATAGTAGAAACTTGAAATTTTGCACACACACTCCCCTTAATGAGTAGGGGAAACCTTTTTTTGTTTTTTGAAAATTCTCCCCATAATAGGTTTTTTGTGGGGGGTTCAATTTGCAATGTAAGTTTATCCTAAATTGATATCTTAGTTTGTGTCTGGCAGCATTCATGTTTTTTTTAAAAAAAAATTTCAGACTTTTTTAGTGATCACTGCCCAACAAATTGTGAGAGAGTAACTTATTCATTGACACCTTTTTCCAATTTTTTAATTGACCACCCCCAACATGACATGATGCCAGATATTGGTCACGTGACGGTTTCTATTGATTGATTAACTTTTTTAAAAAATCATGAATTTATGGTTCAAACCTTACTGGTAGTATTTTCATCAAGGTAACTTAATTTTATCACCACCACTGCTTAATATTTAACGAATATATGGATGCCAGTGATTTATAATTTCCCTGGGAATACTAGTTCAAATTTCTTGGGGAAGGCTCACAGACGTTATAACCAATTGAGAAAGTTGTGAAAGATAACTCTAGTATAACAATTCCTGCTCTCTCATCAATCAGTTTCTCCTATAACTGTTTCTTGTCATTTAACTGTGATAAGAAAGGTGACAAAATTGAACATATGGATTCTATGTGAATTGACAGAAAATCAGAAACCACATTGTTGTGATGTGTGCTCATCACTGCTTACTTGCAAGAATAACAACCTATTTCTGAAATGCGTCATTAGTTGTGAGGAAAAATGGATCCTGACCAACCAACACTCAATCAACACTCACAGACATTGCCCTATCTTCCCAAACAAACACATGCTGAACTTTTCACCAAACACATACACTAGAGGCCACACATACAAACTTCAAACGTAACTTGAAACTGGCACAAGAAAACAGTTCTTCACTGCAATAGTGACAGCGGATTAGAACTGTCTGAGTGAAGCCATGGTCACTGTTGAGAAGACTAGCCTAGAGAGGGAATGGTCAAGCAGAGACAAATATTGCTACACCTTCTCCTACTAAACTATGTAACCTATGCTCATCATAAAAGATGAGGAGCTGGGAGACAATTGGTAGAAACCTATGCCGGTCTAATTACTGCTTGGAATCTATTGACCGATATAAGGTACATTTATGATAAAATTCCTGTTAAAATCCAATATTTCATCAGGTACATCCTAATATATAATAGTTTATAGTATATAATCTAATGATATACAGGTATCCACTGCATTCTCACTTCATGCCACTTTTTGCTTTTATGAAAAAAGGTGAAAAGTGAACATAGTATTCATGTTTTTTTTTGCAATGAGCCGTTATAGTGGCAACATGCATCCTCTTCCTCTCTCTCCTACATGTCAGTCTCCTGTACTGATCACCACCCCAACTGTGGTTGACTCAGCCTAACATACTATAATCACCATTTTTGGGGTTAGGGAATGCCAAAGATCTTTCCCATATAAAGTAATGGTAATTTCTTCTTTGATTTATGCCATTTCTACATATGTAAAGATTTTTTATAGGAATGCTCTATAGCAGCATTTCCCTAACTATGGGTTGTGACCCAAAGGTGGGTGGTGAGCGAAATTTTGGTGGGCCATGAAAAGTTATTAAACTATGATTTTATTAATTATACAAAAATATATATGTTTACCACATAATGTTCTGTGCTGTGAAATCTGGCTTATATTAAATTTGGGGAATCAAGCTTAATTTACATCATACAGGTTTGAGAAACACTACAGGGAGGCCAATAACAAAGTTTGGGAACCACTGCTCTACAGGGAAACATGTATATAGTAAGATTAAATCTGCTGTTCTACCAACTGACCTCAATGTCCGGTGCTTAATAAACAAATCTATTTATCCTATAATTTCCTTAAAATAATGCAATTTGGATTATAATTTTTGTCAATACAATAAACAAATTACTTTTGGCTTGAAATGTTTAATTTATTTTCTTATTTATTTCCTTTTTGATTATCTTAAATGTTTCGGTTGAAAATCACTGTTGGGCAATAATCTTAAGTAATGAAATTTCTTCAGAAAGAAAAAGAATCAAACAGTTAATTTTTTAATGAAAAATGAGAAGGCAACTTGGGGCATTTTCAGTGAATGTGTGGAAGTAGCCATGATAAAATAGTGAGATATTGTGAACAAAAAGAGATTTAGTCAGTAACATTTTGGTAAGATTTGATTTATAAAATTGAGCGACAAGTTCGCTGCTTTTCTTTCTTAATCACTGCTACCCACAACAGAACGGTTTGAACACTGTTGCTTGGTTTAGGTTATTCATGTGTTCTGACATTTATATGTATCTATCTATGTATCCAGACTTCACCCAGCCCTAACTGTACATAGTAGAAACTTGAAATTTTGCACATACATACTGCTCAATAAGAAGGGAAAATGATTTTTTTGTTTTTTGAAAATCCCCCCCCCCCTAAATAGGGTTTTAGTGTGTGTGTGTGTGGGGGGGGGGGCAATTTGCAATGTAAGTTCTCTTAGTTTGTGTCTAGCAGCATTCACACCTGTTTTTTTTTTTAAAATCATGAATTTATGGTTCAAACCTTACTGGTAGCATTTTCATCAAGGTAACTTAATTTTATTACCACCACTGCTTACTTTGCGAGGTAAAAAGAAGCATATATGGGTGATTCATAATTTTTCTTGGAATGCTAGTGTTTATATGCAGAGGAAGCCGCTCATTGTGATCACTTTTGGACAGGGTCCTTTTAAATAACAATAACTGGCTGATAACATTAAGCAAAGGATAAATAGAGAAAGCCACTTATTGTGATCAGTTTAACCCTTTATGGGGCAAGTTACTATATATGATCACCTGAGGACCTGTCATCAGCATGCAAATATTGTAGCCACAAAGAGAACATAGTCTGCACGAATGTGGTCTGCAAGCTTTGCAAAGTATACTTGTGCTTGATCAAAGACAGAAACTGTTTTGAGGCATACCATACTCCATTATAATAGCCAGTTTTTGGCCCGCACAATAAAATTTGACAATATCAATTTTTTGTATCTAATAATTATATTGAATGTTATTCTTTAATTCTATGTTTTATTTAATTTTCGACTTTAATTTTAAATTTTTTTAATATTTTCCATTTTTTGTCACTTTTTGGTTAAGGCATCATATATGATCATTTCATCAGAGGTCCATAAGCAAAAGAATTGTGAGAAAACTTGCAACTGAAAATATCTTGTAATTAGGTCTAGTTTAAAATATTTTTAGGGGTGCCCTGTGAAGGGTTAAATAAAGTGTTTGGAATCGACTGCTTTTGATAACAACCGTTTCATAACACTGTGTTTATAATGAGCGGCTTTCTCTGTATTTCCTGCAGTTTTTTTGCTTCTAGTATTTATTTTTATTTTTCATTCATTTTTCATTTTCTCCTTTTAGCTGAATTTATTTCCTTCATTCTTTTTGTTTCTTTGTATTTGTTTTTCTCATCTTTCTTCTTTTTATTTATTTCAGTATTAATTTTCTTTCTGTTTTCTTTCATAATATATTTTCTTCTTCTATTTTATTGATCCCTCTTTTTTTATTCTTTCATTCATAGTTTCATTTCTTCTTTCTTCTCTTCTTTCTTTTAGAAACCATCAATCAAAACTGTCACCATAGGTTTCTTCAGGTTTCAAGCTGGTCTGGCTGGCTGGATAAGTATGTATGTATATATGTATTGTGTATACAGGCCGCACCAATGGAGCTAGAGGGCTGGATAGGTTTTTAGGGGGGGGGTCAATTTACAATATAAGTTTATGCTAAATTGGTCCCTTAGTTTGTGTCCGGCAGTGTTTTTTTTGTTTTTGAATTCAGACTTTTTTTTAATGATCACCACCAAACAAAAGGCGAGAAAAGTAATTTAGTCATTGATCACCCCCTTTTTCTAATTTTTTGCTGCCAAAAGATGTTGGTCACGTGAGGGTTTCTATTAAGTGACTAACCAGAGCTGTTTTCCTTGTCTTTTTATCTTTGTTATTTGCTTTCTTTCCTTGTTGTCCCTGTTTTCTATTTCTCATAAATTTGCTTTATTTGTCTTTCCTCATTATTCATAAGAAGAATAAAACAGGTCTGGTTAGTCACTCAATAGAAACCATCATGTGACCAACGTCTTTTGGCAGCAGGCCGTGTTGGGGGTGAACAATTAAACAAATTGCTAAAAGGGGTGATCAATGGATAAGTTACTTCTCTGCCCTTTTGTTGGGTTAGTGATCACTAAATAATATGAATTTCCCAAAAAACAAATGTGAATGCTGCTGGACAAAAACTAAGGGATCAATTTAGCATAAACTTACATTGCAAATTGAACTCCCCCCACTAAAAACCTATTTAAGGGGGGAATTTAAAAAAAAAAAAAAAGAAGTTTTTTGTAGACATAATAAGGAGTGGGATGTTGAAAATTTCAGCCCTCTAGTTCCATTGGTGCGTCCTGTACATGTGATACATACATAGCCAGCCAGCCAGCCGGACCAACTTGAAAACTGAAGAAACCTATTTTGACAGTTTTGGTTGACAGTTTCTAAAATCTGAAACATGATAAAAGAAAATATTTCTTTCAAGTACACGTCTCAAGCTACAATATTTTTCTCTATATCATATGGAACAAATATGGATTTTAACCCATAAGAACCCACTATGACACTGGTGTCACATGCAATTTAATTGATCTGCACAGTCTCTTATATAATATTATGTTTTATCCTTGATTTGAACTCATGAAGTGTACTAAGTGACATCTAATGAACATCCTGGTGCAGTCACGTGACTGTGTGTCAATTTTCCTACCCAGAATCCCACATAATGTTCCTTCAAGTAGAAATGCAATCAAAATCTGTAAGGAAAACCAGAATCTTAAAAAGGAGTCCAAGAAAATAATATTCTTTGGAAACATTATTAGCAACCGTCACCAAAACTGTCAACATATGTTTCTTCAGTTTCTCATGTGACGGTTTCTATTGAGTGACTCACCAGACCCGTTTCTGTATATTTTCATTTAGTGAGCTTTAAAGTAAATAATTTATCCATAAATTTAATAAAAGAAAGAGATTCCCAATGAAGCATGAAACCACTAAGGTGGATTGATTTCTCTATAGACCATAACATTTCGAAACCAATTAGTTATCATAAGGAGAAAAGAAGGCCTATTAAATGTAGTCGGTGGTACTAACATAACCTTTCTCCCCTCTCTTTCTTCCTACCCTCTCAGTAAACTACCTATCTTTCTTTTCTCCCCATTCTCTGCCTACCCTCTTATTAAAAGTAAAGCATGGCATTCAAATGCAGGTAGGTAGGAACAAGCAGAATAATATTATAGAAAATTGGATAGGATTGTGAAATCTGAAATTCCTCAAATGTTACCTTTTTTAAATGTTTCCTAGAAATGAATTATTATTTGGATCAGATTGACTCTAGAGGATATTGTTCTCCTTTTTTCTAAGTAACTTTGGAAGTGTGTACAATGGATTCAAATAGTATACAAATATATTTAATATATTAATATTTGCATGTATGTTACATGCACATTTTGGTAGAAATATACATGCAAATCTGCTCAATGGTTAGGATTAAGTGAAAAAAATGTATGCAAATGTAAACTGTGATTAGAAACCTTTAACATTTCCTACTCGAAAAAGAAGACTTAGGGATACATTCTCTGGATTCTAAATTTCCTAGAAGTATCTCACCTGGTTAACATTTACCATGTTGGACATATGCTAAAAAAATCCCCACTCAAACAATTGTTTGCTTTTTATTATTATGAATAAGATGTTATTCTTTAACTGTAGATAGAAAAAATTCTCTAAAAGAACTTTCCTCTTTGGTACATATGAAAAGTTATTGTTAGTTATAATTTGAGTTCATATGTACCGATCATAAAAAAGAAACCAAAGTTATGTATTACAGAAAGAAAAATAGTATAATTTTAATGGAGAAAAAAATCACTGAAGACAGATTCAAATTACAAGTATCGCAATGAAGAACACTCATTTTTTAACTGCATACACCATTTATTGATGTAATTATAGAGGATTACACTTCCCAAAAATAAAATGTCAAATATTGTTTTTAAAATGTCAGTAAGATTGAGATATTCAAAACATAAAATACTAGCATTCCAAGGGAAATTATGAATCACCGTCACC
>VCCN01007298.1:8879239-8893294 GCA_006491835.1 Architeuthis dux
GACTTGCATCCTGCCAAGCTGGTGGTCATACAAACTTGTAAGAATAAAGTCCTGGTGTTGACCAGACTTGAAACTAGCAAGGATCACTAAGCTGATGCATGCAACAGAAACCAAGTGTTCATCACCGGGTGTATACTCCATTGGGAGTTGTCTCTTAAGAGATAGGCACTTTACCTATTACTTTATTACACTTTACTTTTTATTGTAATGAATGATTTCAATGACTCACATGACCATTAAACTGAAATCACTGTGGTAAATACAATTTGTACATCTTTTCCTATTCATTACAGGAAATATTTTTTTAAACACATTAGTAAAACTACAGTCACGATACACTTATGTAAGTTCCAGGAAACTGTAACAGTTGGAAATATTGCACCATTCTTTTATTCAGTGCAGTGACATTTTTCTGATAACAAAAGGGCAGTGACGTGCACAGACTTTCAGAAGGGCAGGAGCCAAGAAGGGCAGCGGTGCAGTTACAAAGGGCACTCCAACATTTAGTGCAGCGGTTACAAACCTGGGGGACTCTGACCCCTGAGGTCCACAAAGGTTTTACTGGGGATTTGTAGGCAGATCTTTCAAAAGCCTGGGATCCATGAGCTTGCTGAGTATGCAGTTATTTCAAAAGCAGTGATGTAGCTAGAGATTTGAGGTCCCAGGTGGGGAGCTTGGCTACATGAGTGGTCCCCTCCAACATTTAGTGAGATTTGTTATTGTATAATGTTAGTAGAAATAGTAGGTGAACTACTATTCATGAAGCTTTTGGGGGATGATTCAATAAACTTTATTACTATTGAATGAATGAATGAATGAATGACTTGGCTCCGCGAACAAAAGATTGGGAATGAGTTTTCCTTGTCTTTTCAGATCCTAGGTCAGTGGGGCCTGAATGTGAATAGCCCTATAATCTGCACAATGGAGTTTTAAGGTGAAGTGCAATGTGTGCATGGCTGATCCACCCTTTAAACCAAGGGTTTGTGTGCTATAGTTCACCGAGGTGGCATAGATAACAGCAAGACTCCAAGGCCATAGGTTTGACAGGAGGTTCCTTCTCCTGGCAGATGCAAGCTAGTTATGGTTGTCTGCTGCCCCTTTGCAGGAATATTCCGACAGTGAAGTTGACCTGTGATTTAAACCACAGGACGTGAACATCCCATAGTTGGTAGATGCCTTAGCTGGCTATAGAGTTCTACCTATTGAAGAAGAATCAGGACAGAACGGCTGCCTTCAACTTTGATCACAGATCCTCATGATGGTATAGCTGTCTGCAATTTTAAGCGCAGATCCTCATGCATAGATCCTGGTCATTCCAACAGAAGCAGATGTGCGCTGACTATCGGGTTCTGCTACCCCCATCAGAGGAGTGATCTGATAGTATAGCAGCCTGAGCATATTTGAGCCCAGATGCAAATCACACCCCTACAAAAAAAAATATTAAAAAATAAATAAATCTGCATCTTATTAAGTTTCAACTTAGTAAAAGTCCACAGATCATCTCCCACATCTACTACCATAAATGAGAATAACATTATGTTCTACCGGCTTAACCAGTAGCTGCAAACCAAGTGCTAGTAACGTGTCTGCTATTAAAATATATTTTTGTATTTCAACTAAAAGGGCACTTTTGATATGAAGTAGAAAAAGGGCAGGGGCTCAAGTACCCCAGGACACCCTCCTGTGCACATGCATGCAAAAGGGTACCTGATAATATTAATGAATTTAATTTTTCTTTGAAATTTTGAGATAAATAATAATTAATCCAATAAAAGAAAATGTTGCAGATGGTTTAAAAAAAGAAAAAGGGTAGTATATAGAGACAGATTTAAAATGCAACAAAATACGTACTCACACAGATCCAATTTATTCATACATTTACAATGATGGCATCCATCAGCACATGCACGTATCTCCACTCCTTAATCCAAATATGGCTTCCCCGAGGATGTAAGCTGTAGAGCCTTACCGGAAGTCAATAAGCGCTCTTCTGTCTAAGTGGAATAACTCAATCAGACAAGAGGATTTTTACTTAACTGAGGTGTACCCCACTTTTTCAAAGTTTGCTTTATGCCACTTTTTTCTTTTATGCAAAAAGGCGAAAACCAAAAAATAATGTTCAACGTTTGTTTTGCGGCAAGCTGTTATAGAGGCAGTGTAACCCTCGTCCCCTTTCTCCTACCCCGCAGTCTCTTGTACTTCTCACCATCCCAACTTCCGACAACTTAGCCTAACATGCTATCATCACCATCTTTTGGGTCTGGGAACGCTGAAGAATCTTTCCCATATAAATTAATGGTAATTGCTTTACACCATTTTAGCTTACAAAAGGTTTGTATGGGAAGACTATTTTCAGATAGGGGGGTAGAGGTGGACCTATATCACTAAAAAGGTGATCATTATGCTCTTCAACTGTCACACAATTACTTTTATAAATTCTTACTGTAGAATTCAGCATTATTTCACAGTATTTAGGAGAATGTCTGAACATCATTCCAAGGAAAAAAACATAAAGAACCTGACATTCCTGCATATATTTATTGTCAAATTCCAGTCCAAGTTGGAGTTGACTTTGTTTTTCCCCTGTAACAAGAACAACAAGAAAAATCCTCATCAAATTTAGGGGAGTAAACTTTTCACTGTTTGTATATCCTGTCATGTTAAACCAAACCTATATATAAAATTAACATTTCCCTACCGTGATTTGAAATCATGACCATGTGATTGGAAGGTGAATCTCTTACCAACTGGGCCAAACTAACACATCTTACATATCTTCAAAGAAGGGCTTATTTCATTCTAATAAATAAATATGTTTATAAAATTAACATTTTCCTACCGTGATTTGAAATCATGACCAAGTGATTGGTAGCCGGCTTTCTTACTGACTGGGCCAAACTATTTATGTTAGAAATATGTAAGGTCTTATTTCATTCTAATAAATAAATATATTTATACTAAAAAATAAAATACATAAAAAAATAAAATTAAAAAATGTAAAATACAATACAAAAGTTACAGTAATCATCTTCAGTTGGAATAGAAGTAGGAGTGTACTTTGACCCTGCACCAGCCAGTCTTGTTTTTGCTCTTCTTTTAAAAAATCTCATTTACTGAAAGAGTTGAGTATGTTGAGATGAAGCAAGATTGTCATTGCTATAAAATAAGTGAAAACCAAAGAGATGTCTGACCTTTCAAGGAATAGGTTTAGACAAAAACATTGTATTCTCTGTTACAAATTCTTTTTTTATGTTTGATGCAATCAGCAGAGTACCACTCGATTGACGGCATGGTATTTTGGTATTTCAATATAACAGTAACCCACGCACAACCTTTAAAAAAAAAAGGCAACTGTCATCAATGCCATACTCTGCCTCCAATAACTCGGCTTTTTCCAATAAAGTGTGGGCACATTTTATGTGGATTTGAAATATTGCAGAATAAAAAACATCAATAAAGCCTTGTTTTATGAGCCCAAAATTTAAAATGATGTGAATTGTTTCTAAAATTTTAACCTTGAGGGAAATCTAATCTCTACAAATGCATTTTACACATAAAATGCAGCTGCTCTTCATTCTTTATTCTGATATTAAAGAGATACAAAATTAGTGACTCAATAGAAAACTGTCACATGACCAACGTCTTATGGCAGCATGCTGTGTTGGGGTGATCAATTTTAAAAAAGGAGGTGATCAATGAATAAGTTACTTCTCTTACATTTTTTTGGATAACTAAAAAGTCTGAATTTTCATGCGTGAATGCCGGGCACAAACTAGGGATTAATTTAGCATAAACTTACATTGTAAATTGAACCCCCCCAACTAAAACCTATTTTGTTAGGAATTTTCAAAAAACAAAAAAAAGGTTTTTTGTCGACATAATAATGAGTAAATGTTAAAATTCTCAGCCCTCTAGCTCCATTGGGGCGGTCTGTATGCGTCATACATACATAGCCAGTCAGCCGGACCGACTTGAAAACTTAAGAAACCTATTTTGGTGACAGTTTTGGTTGACGGTTTCTAATTTTGAAATCACATTTAATATTAACGGCTCAAAGTTTATTTTTTCAGAGCAGCATATTTTGATGCATATAGTGCATGCTATATTGAAGGAAAAGAAAGCAGTCATGATAATCTGTATAATTTAAGCATTATAATGTTTAAACACACATTTTTATACATTATTTTCCATTCTATTACCATTTTACATATTGGAATATTGTAAGGTATTTAGTGTTATCGCAACATTTTTTCAGACATTTGAACTCATTCTTTGTGTTCCTAATGTTGTTACCAAGTTTTGTTGATCTATTCTATGGCGAGAGGGAGTCTCTTTTTTACAGAACAAGATGGCAAACAGAAAATAGTAGCTATATACCAAATAATTCAGTTCATTTCAGCAACATGAGGAAGACAGATGATACCATTCACCACCACCAATGTAACACAGGTGATTCTAATTTATTCAAAGGGTTGTTTTCGAATTTCTGCTGTGCAAAGAAAACCAAACCATTCTGAAATCTATACTGGCCTGACTTAGGCAACTAGCTGACAATGTATGCCACTTCTTTCAATTTTCTCACCCTCCAGCAGTGTTCCCTGTCAATCTTCTGAACTTCATCGCAGAGAGTGTAATGCATTTCTCTCCTGAGAAATTGTCTGCTATACCAAATTTTTCCACCTCCCCTTTGGCTCTCTTATGCTACACAAGTCTGACTTTAAGGAGACAGCTGGTTTCTCCCGTATATTCTTTTCCATAATTGCATGTGAGGTTATCAATCTAATATTTTGTCAAACTCTTCTCCCATAAGGGACACACTCTAGTAAGAATGTTGTGATAAGTGGTTTTGCTACTGAAAACAACTTTGATGTTGTAACATCCACAGATCCTTTTGTATCCATTCAGTTATGACGCCTCTTACGTATGGTATGCCTGCTGTATCATCCTCATGTATCATCCTCCTATTTCCCATCTTAGAAACAACAAAGGACATATAGTTATTATATTGGGTAGTGCTAACTTATGTCCCTTAATTCTACTTTCAGCTTTGCGGGATCAATGCTGATGACAATGATATAACCCTTTCTTAATGTGGAAGAGATGGTTAGAACCAAAATTTAGATACAATCCTATGTGTACTGTTTTTTGTACTCACCTATACTACACTAAGTATAATCAGTATGGGTTACTAGAACATCCAAGAAAGGGAGTTTGTTATTGTCCTCTTTCTCCATGAACTGTAACTGGGTTCACATAATCCAACAGAACTAGTATGTCTACCAATCTTTATTATTATTGGATGAAGTATTGTAACATACCACTTTTTATTAAATTTGACTAGTTTTTACCTTCATCCTAATTTTAGTTGTTTTTATACAACTTATTAATTTGGGTCACTGTTTCTATGGCAACGAATAACAGCGCAATCGGAAATAAAGAATAACCCCTCAGTGAGAATTTAACACGCACCCTCATTGCAAGTGGTACAGTATGTCTACTGTCAAACATTTGTTAGTATGATCATTTTCCTGGTATATCAAGCTTGACTATCAAATTCAAAGTTAGATGTTTAATAATTTGGTACTACACGACTATGTGTTTGAGCATATAACCTAAGAAGGCCCAAGCTCTAGATTTGAACAGAAAACCTAAAAACATCAAAACTATGGATTTCTGGATATAACCTAAAAAGGCCCAAGCTCTTGATTCCAGCAGAAAATGAAAAGACACCAAAACTATAGATTCCTGTATATAACCTAAAAAGGTACAAACTTTCGATTCCAGCAGAAAATCCAGGACATCCAAGGTCTGGATTTGAACAGAAAATCTGGAGACACCAAAAAACTATCTATGTAAAAAAAACAGTTTCAGCAGTAAACCAAAAGAGACCCATGGTCAGGATCCAACAAAATATCTAATGACATCAAAGTTGTGGATTCTATCAGAAAACTTGAAGAGGCCCAAACTCTGGATTTCTGTAGAAAAAAACCTGGATCTATCATTTTTTGTAAGAAAACAATGGGGAAAATCTTACATACACAGATTAGAGAGAAAGATATTAAAAAATATCAAACTAGTAGACTTAGAGCTCAGTGTGAAGGACATAATATTTGCTTGCTAAAAGTCCTGTTGCAAACCAATGAAGCTACAGAAAATAAATCCCTATATACCTCTAATCCATTTATTCAGTTATCTTAAAAAACATGTCCAATATTCTTCATTTGCTGTTGGGTATACTTATTTTGCATATATGACAACACATCTAATGAGGTTCAGCTTTATAGTTGAAACTCATTGCCTGTCATAATCAATAGCCCCAAGAAAACAACAGACTACATCCTTTTACTAACTTATTAAACAAAGTATTCCATGGTTTAAAGGCACACTATCTCAGTGAAATTCCCTAGGAACATGACTTTTTATAATCCTCGATGCTCCTTATTCCTTCCTCTTGGCTTGTGCGCTTTCGGCTACTGTGCACCTTGCTTCAGGGATTCATTTCTATTAGTTCTATTACATGGTATCCATTTAAGAAAAAGTTAAAATTCCTAAAAGTTTGCACAGTCATTTCTAAAAGCAATTCATGCACATATGTTAATGCTTTGTGCAGGCACATCTTCCTTTTTTGCTTTTATTTCTAACATGCGGATTTTTGAGATTGTAATGTGTCTTTGAGATCTCCAGGAGGTACTTGGAAATTCAATGAATCATTATCATTGTGCATATTTCTTACCAGAAATACCTTTGTATATGATCTATGCACTGCTTGAGTTTAGGTAATGAATAGTTTAAGTTCGCATTATTAACTGTGAAGGAAGAAATATAGCTTTTGAAAAGGTAATGTTTGAGACTAGTAAATATTATAGCATTTGATGTCATATAAGACCCTGCTTTATTTCAGCAGGGAATATTAAGAAAAAAATGCACTCCTGAATTCTTCTCATTGAGTACCACAGCAAAAACATATTCTGCAATCCATACAATACAGTAATGGCTGATGGTCAAACTAAAACCACCAATAATATGTAAATGTGGCTCATTTTTAACAATTTTTGTGTATTTTTTAAATGGTCACTATCTGACACTGAATAACATTAAAATTTATTTTAGTGTGAAAAAAGTATACAAATTGTATATAAAAGCACACATCACAACAATCATATTTACACAATATCTAGAGCCTTAAACCTTTGTGGTGGTGCACAAAACATCATAATTCTTCTTAAAATCATTTACATCTGTTGATAGCACTACATATTCCCATAATCTATTCCATAGTCCTACCACTCTATTGCTAAAAAGAATTTTCTGATATTCAATCTGCTTCTATTTGCTTCTACTGTATATGTGACCCTTAATCCATTTTATCTGACAGCTCATGTATCCCACAATAAATAAAATGACATAACTCTTATATTTCATCTTACCCAATCAGAAATAATTTGTTAGGTAAAGTTAGAAGGGAAATAAGATAAAAGTATCTTTGAGATTTTAATTACTGTAACTGCCACAGCAAAAATTAATTAATTATTTTAGTTAATTTTTCCCTTAGAGTGTTTCTTCAAGAGAATCAATTAATTCTGATGATTGATTAGAAACCAAATGCAGTGAACATCTCCAAAAACGCTGTTTTTTTTCTCAATAGTATTAAGCTGATGTAAAGGTGCTCAGCGAAGGTGAAGGGTGGCGTAACAGCTACCGGCAAGCACGGAAAATGAAATCGGCAGACAGAGTTCGAGTTTCTGCCAAGGCTGTTTATGTTCACTTCACACAAATGCTCTTGGGAAAGGCATGAATCCACTTCTCCCACCAGCTATGGGTAAATAGCAGGGTAGTTGGACCCCTTTACCCTTGTAAGGTAGTCAATCTAAGAGAAGGTTACTCTGACAAAACCTTCAGTTTGGCAGTCACCATAGCTGGTTCCAAGCCCAAGCAAAAGGAAGATGGTTGGACGTGTGGCTAGCAGCTCCACTCCCGTAAAACCTACTTGCTACTGAAACCGCAGCAGAATGCTCGTGGCCCCATGTTCTACAAAGAGTCTATAAGAATAAACCAAACTAATTAAGGGTTCTCAGTACCACCGTTTGTTAGGGAACTCTTTGAAGCATTTTTGAAGTTGACATAGCTCTTTATTGCTTGTGCAATGTCAACTTTAGTACATCATTTACAAACCTTCGGAATGGTTTCACATGAACTTACAGAAAGGAACTTCAGTCAGCATTTAAACATTTGTCTTTCTCTTCTTTCTCAATATAAAAAAGGAATTTTTGGATAAGAAATGGAGAAAAATTGTGACTAGATCCAGTTACAACATCTCAACTTAAATAGCTTAATAGCTTAAAAATCATGTACAGTTTTCAGCTAGTAATAAATAATTCCTTTTGAATCCCACAAAACATAGAGAAGAACTTTTTCCCCAGTAGATTCTACTGGGGAAAAAGTTCTTCTCTTCACTAGCTGAAAACTGTACATGATTTTTAAGCTAGTTTAGAAGGCCAAAAGGAGATCAAACATTTTTTTAGGGAAGTTTAATTCAATACCTCTGGCTACAATGCAGCAACTGTAGATGTGCAGTTAAAAAAATTGAATCGCTTCCTTCTTAGCCCATGGCCCACCCTTTTGAAATTCATCAAAGATCTTTGGAGATATTTGGTGATGTCGACAAATAGTTATGATGCATTGGAATTTACTGTGCATGGATCGGCCCCAATATTTAAATTTGAGATTCTTGCATGATACTCAGCATCCCAGCCAAGTTTGGTCCAGATCGGTCAAGTAGTTTTCCAAATTATGAATTTCAATACCAATAGCTACAATGCAGGCAGATAACTGCATGGATCAGTACCAACATTTAAATTTGAGATATCCCTGCCAAATTTGGTCAAGATCGACCAAGTAGCTTCTGGGTTTATAAATTCTAGGACAAATAGCTACGATGCTGGAGAGATATCTGTATGGATCAACCCCAAAACTTTATATTTGAGATCCCAGTATGATATTAGTTATTCCTGCCAATTTTGGTCCAGATTGGCCAAGTACAAATAGCTACGATGCAGGGGGAGATAACTGTATGGATCGGCCCATGCATTTATATTTGAGATCCCTGTATGATAGTCGGTATCCCTGACAGGGCATTACGGAAGATTAATTGCTGGAACCTGGACAAACTACCACTGCACAACACTACATTGAACAATTGGCTCATTTGAATGATGCATTGGAAGTGAAAAATCTTTTCTGAGTAAGGAAGTCAATTGGTGACATTTGTTGCCCTCTAGTTGCAAATGTGATGCAACAAATGAACACTGAGCCAGGATAGGAAGTTCTTACACATGTGGAGTATTCTCCAGACCATCACCTGTTTTACTCTTTGTCAGTGGTTCCAAAAAGTTCAGGATATGGAAAAATTCTTTCAATCAAAACTGAAATCATTCTTTTATAATGGGATACACAATTTATTTGAATGGTTGTATAAAGTCATAGGAAGCCAGGAAAAATACTCTGATGACGACTCATGAGCTATGAATTTATATAAAACAACTGTTTCCCCTGTTTGTCTGTCTGTCTGACTGTCTGTCACAGTCACGATCAATGAATAAGTTACTTCTCTCACCTTTTGTTGGCCAGTAATTACCAAAAAAGTCTGAATTTTCATGATTGCTTCTGGACACAAACTGAGGGACTAATTTAGCATAAACTTACATTACAAATTGAACCCCCCACTAAAAACCTATTTGCGGTGGTGGTGGGGGGTGGGGGATTTTCCAAAGAACCCAAAAATGTTTTTTCTAGACATAATAAGGAGTGATTTGTTTAAATTTTCAGCCCTATAGCTCCATTGGTGCAGGCTGTACGCGTGATACATACATAGCCAGCCAGACCAGGTTAAAAGCTGGAGAAACCTATGGTGACAGTTTTGGTTGACGGTTTCTAATAATCATCTGTCTTATCAAGTGTAGAAGTAAACAAATTGAAATTACCATTGCCTATTTCTGGTTGCTATCCAAAGCAACGTAATATCGTCTGCCCAAGTTCTGAAATTATAATTTTATCTTTGAAACCAATCTAATCTCCAACTTATCAGTAAGAATAGATGCACAAGATACCTAACACAGACGTACTAGAATCATGTGAAATTGAAGGCATAGAAGTGCTGTTCATCAAGGGCCAACTCCGGGACACCTCGTTCGAATGGAGGACAGCCGAGTACCGAAAGCTCTGTTTTACGGGGGAAGCTAACCAATGGCCAGCGTTCTCAAGGAGGCCAACATAAGAGGTACAGGGACGTCTTGAAATCTAACCCCAAAGCGTATGACATTCCCACTGACACTTAGGAGAGGCTAGTACTAAATTGTTCACAGTGGCAAAAGATCTGCCACACTGGTGTAAGGCGCTTTGAACGCTGCTGCATCGATCTGCTGTCGAAGAGCCCGTTATGCCAATGCTTAAGATCAACCTCAGACAGGTGATGGCTTCATCTGCCTAGACTGCCAGTGTCGATGCCGCTTGCGGATAGGACTGGTCAGCCAACCTTGCAGCTACACCCACCATCATCATTGAATTTGAAGTGCATAGAGACAGGAGATCCGTCAGATCTGACGGCTCAGTCTATCATCATCGGTAAGAATGAAATCACAAATTATTAGAAACCGTCAACCAAAACTCTCAACATAGATTACTACGGTTATTAAGTTGGGCTGGCTATGTATGTATAACGTGTACAGGCCACACACAGGTTTTTATGGTGGGTTCAACTTGCAATGTAAGTTTATGCTAAATTGATCCCTTAGTTTGTGTCCGGTAGCATACATGCGGTTTTTTAGTGTTCACTGTCCAACAAAATGCAAGAGAAGTAACTGATTCATTGATCTCCTTCATTTCCAATTTTTTTAATTGATCACCCCCAACACGGCATGCTGCCAAAAGACATTGGTCACATGACTGTTTTTATTGGGTGACTAACCAGACTAAAATCTAATAATGCTATGTATTTATATATACAAAATCAAATCTATAATTACTGGCAGCATTAAAAGGTAGCATTCCTAAAAATCTTATTATCATTTTTCATTAAATCTTACATCAAACTTAAAGGGATAATTTGACCAAAATTGTTACATCAGAAAAAATTAAAGCTTTTATCAGAAAGTTTCAATGTGCTAACATACAGTAGGTAAAAATAACATATATTGCATATTGATTTCATATTATCTGCTGAGGAGATTTAATCTATCCTACCGGAACAAGACTGAGATGTCACAAACATCAATCACTTTAGAAAATGTCTAATCATCCCATATACCATAATTGTATTTGAGGGAATAAAAGCCAGTGCTCACACAGTGCAGGGTGTTAGCCAGGAATTTGATTTCCCCATCATTTTTATAGGATTTGAAAGTTTTCCCCCAAATGGCCAGTAACACTACAAAAAGACACTAAAAATGGTAAAAAACACCAAAAAATGGCAAAAAATTGTCAAAATGATCAAAACAGGGCTCAGCTTAATTGGGAAATTGGAATTAGGTTTCTATTGGGAATTAGCCGTTAAACTGCTAGTGAGAATGCTGGCTAACACCCTGGAATTATAGAAGCATTGGACATTTTTGCATGACTGATTCCTTTATCTGGTTGGTTCTATTGTACAACATTATAATCTTCATAGGACCTGTATACTCCTTGATGTAGAGCGGCCATTCTCAATCCTTTTTTGCCCCCCCAGCAACTCAGGTTCAAGGTTCAATGACCCCTATCAAACAGGAATACATCACAAACAGTTAGCTAGAAATTCATTTATCATTATTTCAATCTATGGTGCCCTCCAAATCTGCCAGGGCCCCCTGTTGAGAATGGATGATTCAGAATATTTACAAAGCTCAGCACAAGGTCACAATGGTGGAGCATCCAGTGAGAATCAAACTTATAGCAATTGATTTGCAAGAATAAATTGCTAACCATGGCACTACACCTGGCAATCTGGAGAATATATCAGAAGCAATCGTCTTTGCAAATATGTACAGGGAATCTAGTTTGGTATAGATTTGCTTGTCTGAGAATATTGAATTTGGATTGATCTGGGACGAAGAATCTCCATGAAATCCTCAAAAGAAGAGGAAATCAAATGAAGAATCACTCTAGGTTGGCAAGCTTTCAGCAGAGCAAGCTCAACATTCAAGAACAAAATGATCCCATTAGTTTTGAAAATGATCCCATTAGTTTTGAAAAGGAATCTAATCAAAAGATTGGCTCTAAAATTAAGAACCATGCAATGTGCACAGGAGACGATGACGCTTAACATCACATGGAGAGACCACAAGACAGCACAGCATATTAGAGAAAAGAGAGTCAGAGATATCATAGACTAGATTAGAAAACTCAAATGGCAATGGGCAGGCCATGTTGCAAGAATGTTAGACAACCGCTGGACATCGAGACTCACAACGTAGATCCCCAGAGATCATATGCGAAATTGTGCCTGGCAGAAAATAAGTATGCATAACGATTTAGACAGATTCAGGATATATTGGCGCACAACGAGATAGAGAGATCTAGCTAATCTTAGGGAAGGTCTATATCCAATGACAGAGGTTAAAAGGATGATGATGATGATGTATGATTGTAGGGAACTGAATTTTATTTATTTATTTTTAAATATCTGGAATTCTAAGCCTAAAAAAGATTAGAAGTAAATTTTATGATTGGGTTTGTAGAGATAGTTTTGGTCAATTCAAGGTGAGAATTTGTGTGCAGTTTGGAAGAAACAGAATTCTTACAAAAATGTTCACACAAATTCATGCCTATCATTTAGCTTGTCAATGTGCATATCCCTTCCTTTAAAAAAGAAGAAATTTATAGAAGGCTTACAATATGATTATAATGAAAAGAATTCTGATTTTTGTTGCTTCAGAATAAGTAAAAAAAAAAGTGAATAAAGTGGTTTTGTTGAATGAAGCTTCATAAAAAATAAAAAATAAAATAAAAATAGTGGTTGTTGTTAATGAGAGTAAAATTATCACAGATTCTTTTTATGACCCCAGGATACTTTAATACTAAAGAAATCCAGGAATGTAAAGTATTTAAACTAAATACTTTTTCATCTTTTTATTTTTAACCATTACTAGAGGCAGATATTAAACTAGTTTTGTTAAGCCTGAACGATCTCCATTTTGATTTTCTCTTTCCTAACAACCTTTTCACTTACCACTGAATACAGTGAGGAAGATGAGAGAGAGAGAGATAAAGTATGTTTAGTTAGATAAGCAAGAAAAAAAGGTGAATAAATAATGGGAAATATAATGCAAATGAAAAATGAAAAAATAATTTTTTTAAATTATGAGAAGAAATATTTTAAGTAAATTGAAGAGAAAAAAAAATTATTATTATTATTATTATTATTATTATTATTGTTGTTGTTGTTGTTGTTGTTGTCGTCATCGTTGTAGTAGTAGTAGTAATAGAAGATGAATATGACAGTAATATCGATAATCAATGGAGCACTGGTAATGGATCTGGAGACCTTTGTAATGAGAGACATGAGAAAACTTGTTGTCACAGATATTTCTGGTGTAAAGATAGAAATCTTTAATATAATGATAATAATTGTTATAATAGCAGTAGATCAACTGATCAAAACCAGAAGATTTCAGCTAATCACGATTTCTACTAAACTTTAGCTTAGTATGACACAAGGCCAAATGGGGGATATATGATAGGAATATTGTGTTGTGCCAGCCTTTCAAGTAGGTGGGATCTGCCTGCCTTGAAATCAGCATTCAAAGTCATAGCTTTTACCAAGGCTCAAATACCAACCAATTAATTTACCAAGCAGGCTACTACAATAATAATAGTCTGTGGAATCATCTTGCTAACCATTGCGCTATAGTGAAGCATTTAAAGTTGAGCTAATCATTTTCAAAAATAAAATGCTAAAAACATATATAGGAATGCTATCTTTTAATGCAGCCCTAATTATGGATTTGATTTTGTATATATAAGTACATAGCGTTATTAGATTTTAGTCTGGTTAGTCACTCAATAGAAACCGTCATATGACCAATG
>VCCN01007298.1:8929542-8939868 GCA_006491835.1 Architeuthis dux
ATATCCTTGTGTCATATCCAGTATTAATCACCACTACCAAAGGTTTAGTTAAATACCGCTACCAAAGGTTTAGGTTATTCATGTGTTCACACATTTATATGTATCTATGTATCTATCTCATCATCATCATCATCATCATCAGCCGTTATAAGTCCACTGCTGGACGAAGGCCTTTCCCATCTCCTTCCATGACAACCTATCTTGTGCTAATCTCTGCCAAGTCTTACCGGCAAACCTTTCTATCTCGTCCCGCCATCTTGTGTCTGGCCGTTTCCTACTTCTTTTACTATCCCATGGGCACCAATCTGTTAATCTTTTCCCCCATCTATTGTCATCTCTTCTCGCTAGGTGGCCGGCCCATCTCCACTTTTGTTGCTTAATTAGTTGTATAATATCCTTTACTCTAGTCTTTTCTCTATATATCTATATATCCAGACTTCACCCAGCCCTAACCATTCATAGTAGAAACTTCAAATTTTGCCCTCAATGAGTAGGGAAAATGCTTTTTTTTGTTTTTTGAAAATTGGCCACTAGTTTGTGCCCGCTTGTCTTTTGAAAATTCAGACATTTTTTAGTGATCACAGCCCAACTTTTTAATTGATCACCACCAACACAGCATACATGGGTGGCAGTGATTCATAATTTCCCTTGGAATGCTAGTTGGTTCTTATTACTCATGAGCTGAGCTTTAAAGGATCCCGAATTTCGTGCTTGAATTCACAGGAATTTTAGCTGATGGTCAACTTATGACCTTCATGAACTTCTCACTAACAGCTGATATTTATATAGGAAAATAATCAAGCAAATAACATATCTGTAAATAGGGGTGGTGAGGTCACCCTTGCACAGATAAATATAACAGACTTTAAACCATGACTGTAAATATGGGTAAAGAATTCATTTTCCTAAGCAGATGTGTGACACATGAAACCACATGAAAATTTGCGAGTAATAGTGATGCATATATTTGTGCTTGTACCCCGCCTCTGGTAACCCTTTATGAGGCAAGTGACTATATATGATCACCTGAGGGCCCATCAGCCACATGCAAATATTGTAGCAACAAAGTCAACATAATCCACACCAATGTAGTCTGCAAGCTTTGCAAAGTACTTGAATAAAGACAGAAACTATTTGGAAGCATAACAGACCCCAGTAGAATAGCCTGTTTTTAGCCTGCAAAATAAAATCTTTAAATCAACCCGAAGGTGATATTTCTTTTGTCAATATCAATTTTTTGGTATCTATTCATTATATTGAATGTTATTCTTTAATTCTATGTTTTATTTTTGGGGTGAGGCACCATATATGATCACTTCATCAGAGGGGATTTTGCCCCCATAAACAAAAAGATTTCAAAAAACCTATAACTGAAAATATCTTGTAATTAGGTCTAGTTTAACATACAAAAAGGTTGTTCTGATATCTAAAATATGTTATAGGGTGCCCTATAAAGGGTTAAAGTTATTTACTTCAAAAGTATTTGTTTTTTTGTGTGTCATGTCGTGTATTTGTTGTATTTGTTCTTGAAGATATTTACTGTTTTTGTTGTGAGTATATCTGGGTTGTGCTGTACTAGTGAGTTCCAGTTGTTTATTATTCTTTGAGAGAAGAAGTTTGCCTTAGTGTTTTTTTAGCAGTAATCTTTATAGATTTTGTTTTTGTTTCTTTTGTTCATTGTAAAGAACTTGTTTGCTGGGATGGTATCTCTACCTTTTATAATTTTGAATGTTTGTATTGCAATTGTTGATCTGGCTAATCAATATATAATACAAAAGTTATTGAATTTGCTGGCCTATATGATGCATGTTGATTATTTGACAACTGCTGACTGCAATTTGCTCGATCCCTTTACAACTTGAGCACATTGAATTGAATTTTTGTGTACAAAAGGATAATATTTGGATATATTTTTAAAGTATGTAAGATATATGTTTTATTTTACCTGGCTATGGGTAAAATAGCAGGGCAGACTGCACTCTCTAGCCTTGGGAGGTAACCAGTCTAAGAGAAGGACAACTCTGAATTAAAAACCCTTGCCAACCAGCAAGACAAGCGTGGCAAGTACGGCACTACCATTAGTCAATAACCACAATGTCAACATACAGCTATTTATAGGATAGGACACAGGATTCTGGAGAGAGCCAACACTCTTTCGGGAGTGAGAAAAAGCCTGATGATAATGTAACATATATGCCAGCAAATATATTAAGTAGTATTTATCTATGTGTTTATTGAAGTGCAGTGAGTAATATTATTGTAAAAATATTAATTTGGAACAAATGTAGAATCCGGATCACAAAATTGATACAACTCACATTTTCAGACTACACTGTATATGACATCATGTGTTATGTCAAAGTGTTAATATTATTGTTTCTACAGAATTTGTTTTTCTTTTAACACTGAATAAATATGTAGTTTTAATTTAATCAAAATTTAATTTAATTTAATCAAAAAATTAAAAGTTAATTAATAATTAAAATATTAAAATCTCACTAAAATACAAACTAAAAAACAACAATATATATCTTTTTACTCAAGAATGAGTATAAATATAAATACTTCTTCAAGAATCAGTTTGCTTTTCAATATATCTTAGTTTCTGAACCCTTTTGAGACTCCTGGGATATATTAGGTTGGTGCAAAAATAAGTGTGGCTTTTCGTTATTTTAAACTTTGATGCCTATTTTGGAATTTAACCACGTCCATGGAATATACTATTTTAAAGCGTGAATTACGCTCTATTTATTTAAGTTGAAGGTTTTCTTTTCACTATTTATTCTGGTTTATTTGAAGCTGCTCAATATTGGTTCCATAAATTTTGAAATGGAGATGAGGTCCTTGAAGATGAGGTGGGTCATGGATGTCCTTCTGTGACTGACGACATCCAATTGTGGGCGACTGCAGAGGAACTAAACGTTGACCATTCAACATTTGTTCGACATTTGCATCAATTGGAAAAGCAAAAGAGCTCGACAAATGGGTGCTGCACGAGCTGAATGAAAATAAAAAAATCTTGATCTGTTTATTTCATTGATTAGCAAGGTCTTTTGTTACACCTGATGCCCTTAATGAAAAACATTTGCACAAGGGGACTAATTGATGAAGCCATAATGATAAAGAAATCATAAGATTAAATCTGTAATTAGGGTTTCATTAATTTATCAGTGAATGACTTGTGAAAAGTTAATCTCTTTGTGCAATCACTTTTGGTTTCAACAGCTGCTAAAGATTTTGATAGCAGGATAAAAAATTGAAAAAAAAAAAAAAAATAAAACTCACATTTTTAAGCTAAAATGAACATCCTAGGTTATGCTTTGCAAATCTTTTTCAAAGTTGGGTGTTTACTGTAAGTTGAATACTTCCTAAAGTTGATTTATTGAGATTATTGTGGAAAGTCACTTTGCAAATGCATTATTTCCTATCAGACTCGAAAAATAGATCTATGACACACTGTGACATACCATTTCTGCACAAGACATTTAGGCGCTGTTAATTCAGTGCCTATATGTATATTGGGAAGCTTGTATTAATTGTATTTGGCAACTCTAGGACGGTGGTGTTTTCTTTTCAAATTGCACACATTTTAACTTACTATTTTGCATGTAACCCAACAAATTAGAGCAGGATCATACGGAAAAGAAAATATAAAAGCTCAGAGCTGGGCATGAAGATGTTTCTGAACACTCCGAATTTATGACTATGGAAATCAAGCCGATAAACTGTGGTACATGCAAACTCAAAAAAATAATTTTGATTTTTTGTACCTCAATAAACTGTTTGGTGCTTGTGACTCATTTGGGACCCAAATTTCGCTCATTCCAAAGGTCACATTTTTGGCAGACAACGGTGATGTCAGTACTTCATGAATCACAAGCACCAACCGGGCCAAAAATGTGACCTTTTGGAACTGTTTTAACTCTATAGTTTGTGTTTTGGTTCTAGCGCCGAATTGTCTTGTGCAGAAATGTCAGTGAACCATGACACACAGAGGTAAATAGTGCAGAGCACCGACCCAAAAGTAAACACTAAGTAGGAATCTATTTTTTGGAAGACACAGCTTCAGGAGATTATATGGGTTTTGATTTTTTCCCCAGATTATTATTATTATTATTTTGTTGTTCAATTTTTTGTACCAGCTTGAAGTCATCTGGATGAAGGAAACATTCCTTTAGAGCCTGTTTTTAAACAGATTGTTTTGCTGTTTATATTTTTCATTGATATCTGCAAGCTAAATAAGATCGATTGCATATATTTTGCTGCCATTCACTGTAACCTTTGTTTTGTAGCATTAGACAGACAAAAAAACATTATTTCTTTTTGAATAAGATTTTGTTCTGAATAGGATACAAGTGAATGTCTTCTTGCAGGTAAAGACTCAGTGCTAAAAATCAATCAACTCTTGGACAGCAAACCAGTCGCAAGTTGACCAGTTATTGGTTCGTCTTTGATGATGTATCAGAGAATGGTAAAGATGAATCAAGTAGAAAAACTTTACAAACGTTACATACTCTGACAAGGAATTGAACCTTGAACACGTGAACTAGACCAAATGTATTATAACATCATACGAGTTTCAGTTAAACCTATCAATCAGGGTGAGTTTTCTCTGGACATGCCAAATGAAACATAACACTATCTCTAGTGTTACTGCTTCAAACAAACACAAAGAAATAAACATTAAAACTTTATAAAAAATGGTACATGAGCTCTTTTTTTCTTTCTAATCCCCTAACCAAGTGCAGGGTGTTTAAGACATTACAAGACAAGAAGAATGACTTGTTTGGTCATTGTGAATGCAATGTTCCTGCAGTACACAAGCTCACTAAATGGCATCTCACTGCTGACTGAGTAATCACACAGGAGAGTGTCTGTTCATGCAAGCGCAGTAAGGTCTCTTCCTCCTTGGTTTGTTACATCAAGTCCATGCAACTCGAGATATTGTTCTTTTACCATTTTGATAAAGAACCAGATTTTTAAATTCGAAAGAAAATAAACTATTTTTTTAAAGAAGCAAAAACAAATTGCTATAGTAATGGAATTGCTTGGAAAACTGTCATTATCAGAGTGATGGTAATATATTTATCTCCCAAAGTGTTATTAGCAAGTCAATTTCTCACTAGATGCTCCATGAATGTAGTCTTGTGTCAAAGTCAGCTTCGTCTGATATATTTTTTAATAATGAGAATGATCTCTGATTCACCATTCTGCTCATTTTATGATTATTTTATTTCCTGATAAAAAACTAAGGGAATGTAAGTGAAACAGAGGCTGCTAACTATTTTGTTATGAACAATAGTAAGAAAAATAAGTAGCCTATATATTTTGAACTTAAAAAAAAATGAATCTTCTTCTCCTCTTTGTCTTTTATCAGTATCTCTTCATCTTGGACTGTCTGTAGGCAACATAACACAACACAATCAGAACTCATACACGTAGGCCAAATTTTTATAGATTATAATTTATAATTAATCTTTTGTACTTAACAGACAAAAAGACAAAAACAAGAAAGTGTTTTGCACTTTATGCTTGATATGACTTGATCCAATCATTTTAATTAAAAGGACTCTTTTGCACTTGAGAATAGTTCCACAAATCTTTGGAGACTAAGTTTTAGTGCTTTTGGAAACAATGGCTTAAAGATAATTTAAGGGGCTTATCTAACTGCACAAGAGAGGATTTGTTTGTTCCACTTCTAAAAGCTCCATGCCAGTTTCCCCCGAGTGTTCTTGTGTAACCTTCAAACTAAACAGAAAGACATTGATGGATTTTACAACTTGTCCAATAATTAATATCATTAAAAGTAGAATAAGTGAAACTAATCCCTGCTTTTGTCCTTTATCAGGAGTGCTTATCTAGAGAATTTGTTGGTTGCACTGTCCACCATTAAGCTATGGCATGTCCAGACAAATTTCAGACCATTCTATTATAGCTCAAAGTAGATAACATTGAAGAATAAATAGAATTACCTGACAGACAGGAATTGGTATCGTGTATTTATCCATGAAAGGAGAGAAGAAATAAAATCCAATTCACAGAGGAACCAAAACAGACAGGAACCGGGAAAATGAAGCCAGAATGGTGGCATTAAGAGCATTTGAAGAGTTTCTTCACATCATGAGTTTGTGAAATAACAATGGGGATTCATGCTCATTCTGAAAGATAAGACTGTCTGTCTCTGATAGAATTCTCAAATATAGATGCTCACAGCAGAATGAAAGCAAAATGGATATTTGGGAATTATTTCAGGTGGGTGAAAAATATCCTAAAGAGGTGGATGCCCCTGTCTGGGTAAACTTTGCTTGTAGCTTATTTCTTGGATATCATGAGGTTACAGTAATCCTTAGATTGAAGGTGAGTTATGGAAAATTTATTTGGCTTTTAAATAGTTCAAGGCATGCAGACAACACACAAATATATATATATATATATATATATATATACTAGCTGGGATACCTGGTGTTGCCCAGTGGGAAGAATAACTGAAAATATAACCAAACAGGAAATATATGTTTGTTGTTATATTTCTAGTTGCACAACACAACCAATGAAAAAAACCCAGCTAATTCTTTACACTATTTACACATGTAAAAGTAGCTGTAATGGAAGAAATATTTTGATGCACAAAAAAGAACAAATGATGTTGTCCCTTAGTTCGTCAAATGCTTCTCCCATTGGGTGCCACTATGAAAAGGTTGGCTGGGGATCCAACCCTAGAACAACCAATATGAAGTTGTCCATGGGAAAAGCAAGGCCCCCAATCATAAGAGATTGTCCCTGCTTGAAAACATTTCTCACATAACTTTTTACAAACAAAAGAAGAAAAAAATCAATTTGGTTGTGAACAAAATAAACACTATGCCACATTTCAGTTTCATAGGTACAAAATTGTGGCCAACAACTCAGAAAATTTGCTAGAAATGTCTACAAATGACCTCAGGTGATCTTGAATGACTACTGAGTTAACATTTGCATTGCCTATGACCTTTGCCATGAAAAGACTTACCCCAGTGCCAAATTCCATAGGAGCCAAAGTATTACCAAAGACTGGGAAATTGAGTAGAAATGACCAGAAATGACCTCTAGTGACCTTGAATGACCTCCAAGGTCAACCTCGCCTAGCCTGTTACCTTCAACGTTAGAGGATGTACCCATATGCAAAAGTTTGTGGCCCACAAGTTTGGAAATTGGCTAGAAATTAGCTCTTGTGACTTCATGTGACCACTTGGGTCAAAATCACAATGCATATAAGCATCGCCATGGAAAGATTTATACCTATATCTAATTTCAGTTTCATAGATGAAAAGTTATGGCAAAACAATTGGAAAATTGGCTAGAAATGACCAGAAATGACCTCTGGTGACCTTGAATGACCTCCAGGGTCAACCTCACATAGCCTATGAGGAAAGTTGACCTCTTCTCAGTCTACATGCAAAACATTAAGTTGATAGGGCTTGTAGGTTTTGTAGAGAAGTGGCATGGACAAACAAATAAATAAACAGAGTGCTCAAATATATATATATATATATATATATATACACAACACTGACTACGTCAGCCAAGCACATGGTCAGTTGGCTGCTCTGAGAAGCAAGTAATTTTTGATTTTTGCTTTTCATAGTAAAACTGTTAGTACTAGAAACTGTATAAACTTTATAGACTATATATACATCAGGTTGGAATGAAAATAAATGACTATTTTGAACCACAAACTTTAAAATACATATATAAAAAATCAGGTTGGAATGAAAATAAATGACTGTTTTGAACCACAAACTTTAAAATGCCATAACTTTATTAGTCAAAGTAAGAGCCATTAGAATCAACACAACGTTGCCAACGATTCGACAGTGAATTTATTCCATCATGATAAAAACTGGGGTCATGAAAGTTGACAAACTGCTGGAAGGAATTTTTGACCTGGTCTACATTGGTGTACACCTGCTGGTGTGTATATGCATCTAAGGCCCTGAAAAAGTGGTAATTGGTAGGAGACATGCCTAGTGATTAGGGAGGGTAAGGCAGGCTATCGATGCCTAATTGCATCGTTTTTTTGGGGGTAGTTTGTGAAGTATGAGGTCTTGTATTATCCTGCAGCCGGATAGCAGGCCAAATGTTTGCAACATTTGATGCATCAGTTCCAAATCAGAACAATAGGACTCTGCCATAATGGTCTGACCAGGTTGCAAGAGCACTACCGAACAGTCCGGAAGATCTTTTGGGGGGGTGAAGATTTGGTTTTGGGAAGGTTGAGTGGGGAGCAAGTTTGTTGATTCAAAGAAAGCCATGTTTCCGATCATCATACAGAAACCGCTTTTCATCAACAGTAAACACAGAATCAAGAGAAGGGTCATTTTTGAGACGAGCAAGCAAATTGCTGCAAGTGTCAAACTGATCAAGCTGCTGATCATCAGTGAAATCGTGGGGTACCCACTTCTGCATTTTCTTCACTTTGCTTATTTGCGCTAGATGTCATCTGACTCTTGTATGGGCTACCCCCCAGCTTTGCTCCCAATGCTCGATTGTTTGTTTCATTATGAGCCTCCACAGCTACCCTCAATTTTTCATTGTTGAGTGATGACTTGCAACAGTGACCAGGCTCTTCTTGGAGATCCAGATCACTAGAAGCAAATTTTTGGAACCAACAACACACTGTCCGTTTTGATCTTAGCGCCAGCCCCCAAGCACTTTTGAAGTTATGACTGACTTTGAACTCATGGAACATAATGACACGAAAATCACATTTATTCATCTTTGCTTTGATACACTAAAAAAGCAAAATATAAAAGTAATCAAAAGATTCAAACAACACCTGAAAGAAGAGACGCGTAGCTTTAAAATGATAGATGCACGCATAAACAGAAGGGAACAATGTGGAAAAAGTAAATGCACTGAAGCAACGGAAAAAAAACGTCATTTATTTTGTTCAAACTTAATAAATATATATCCTGTCATCATTATATGTGGCATATAAGACTTTTTTTTACAAACATTACTAAAAATCACCCTGCATCGCACAATGGAAGGTAGGTTCCTGCTATAAGCCAATATCCTTGACTGTCATAAACTGGAATTTGTTTTTAAACATTCCTAAATGGGTACTTTTTAAATGTCTATGTGTGCTCTCTAACATCAAATAAAGTGAATTTTGATTAATGTTATGCTGAAATGTTGACTCTAATACAATAAGCACCACTTTGCAATAATGTAGTAAGAGTAGGAAGAAGACTTAGAAAATTTTGAAGTAATTTTTTATTCTGTTGGCAAGCTTGTTAAGAGAACAGATTGTATTGTCAGTTAAACCCATGAGAAATGCTCAACCTTCAGGAAAATTTCTGCATCATCTGAATTGTGACTGTTGAAGAGCTGTATGAGATTATGGGAAGAGGTTTATCATTATTTGGAAGCCTTAATCAAGCAGTGAAACATTTTTGAAAGAGGTATAAATATTCAGAAATACATATGTGTATACATATACATATATATGTAAGTACATGCAGGTGTCTGTGTCTATGTGTATACATGTTCATGTATTTAAAAAAAATATTTTACAAACATGTGAGTGCGTGTGTCTACATATTTAAACATTTATATAGTAACCATTTTGGGAAAGAGAAACCTGACTGACATAATTACCCTAAATAGTTTTTGTTGATGTTTCCTGATGACAGGTTGAAGAAACTGTTAACTTTCTAATAGATACAGCAATGAAAATGAGAGGAGACATGTTTGAGCAAATCCTATTAGCCATACAGCCATTAGTTGGTTTGGTGTCATAACTATGATTTCATAAAATCAAATCATACTTATTACTGCAATATTCCAGACAGAGGAGTTCATTTCTAATCATCTTATGGTTGGTCATATGAATTTATCTTCTGGTCTCAGCATTCATATACATATACAACAGAACACAATATTGACTGGAGTTCATGTAATTCCCCACAAAAGCCTATCTTCAGAAATATTCAGGTCATTTCTTTAGATGGAGTGGATTTTCTATTTTGGGGTTGAATTTTTGAACTGTTACATCGTGTTTTAAACTCATCCTCTATACTTATTTGTATATATGGAGTAAAACATTTCATACTAAAAAAAGGACTTTTATTAATTAATTTAACAGCACTAATCATATTCCCATTTGCTTTGCTGTATAATGGATGAGATTTTCAGAAATAACTTGGCTATACACGTAAATTGTTGCAAATATTCTTTTTTAATATATGTTTTATAGTTATTACCTGTAAAAAGAAATTCACAGGTAAATTTGAATTTCTATGAGATGATTTAAAAAAAAAAGAAACTATATATATATATATGAAA
>VCCN01007298.1:8941308-8952222 GCA_006491835.1 Architeuthis dux
ATAAATACATCAAGGCAAACTTACTATTTTTATGTCAAAATAAATACACCTAAACCCAAGCGTGTTTTATTTTTTCAAGCGCTTTTTCAGTTTTATTGTCATTTTGGTTTATCTTGGTCATCTCTCTGTCTGCCATTTTCAATGGTTAAGGCATATATATGTATATATATAGTTTATGGGGACAGTGTTAAAAAAATGCTTAACAGAAGAGTAATATTTTTCAATTGCCAGTCAATCCCAACAACAATCAATACAAATCTGTACATCATTCCATCACCCAATAAAAAGACATGTCATGGTCATCCTTGTACGATAGAACTTGTGGACCCTGCACTGATCTTAAAAGCCACTATAAAGGCCACACATAAATGTCCCCCAGGAAATGGAATCCCATTTGACAAGGGATTATCAAGAAACGGACTGATATGTCTCCTGGATTTGATGGAACATGAATCTAGAGTGATATTAGCTGAGTATAAAGCTACTGATATATGGCTTCAATTCTTTGGAGATTAACTGATGGAATTTTCAAAGAAATAAGCAAAATACAAAAAGCCTAAGCTATTGTAATTTGGAAAATAGATATTTATGTCATGTGTTCCAATGGATTGGTGCGCTTGACCACTTAGTTTAAGTGCAATGTTTTGTTGTTTTCCAAGATAATTTTAGAGTCTCAAGAGTTATGTGCCCCTGAATCTTTATGATCTCCAATAAAACTTTCATCAAATTATCTGAAAATACCTTTCTTGTGGAGATTGCTGTGGATAAAATAAAAGAGTTTGTTGTTAAAATATGGGACAAGCAAGTTAATATATGGAGGTGTGGAGTTGTGTAAAACGGCTACCAGCATGAAAAACAGAATCAGTGGACCGAGTTCAAATTTTAGCCACTGTTGTTTACATTCACTTAATGCCTTGGGAAAGGTATGAATCCACTTCTCCCCCTAGCTATGGGTAAATAGTAGGGAAGTAGTACCCCTTTACCCTTGTAAGGTAATCCATCTAAGAGAAGGTTACTCTGACAGAAAAAACCTGCAGCTTGGCAGTTGCCATAGCTGATCCCAAGCCCAGGAATAGTAGGAGGGTTGGGCATGGAGCTATCAACTCCACCCCAGAAAAAAACTACTTGCTACTGAAACTGTAGCAGAGTGGTTGTGGCCATATGCTCCACAAGGAGTCTACAGGAAAAAGCAAAACAAGTTAATATATAAACATAGCTAACCCAAACAGGTTTAGTCAGCACCCAGTTTAGTTTCTAAGGCAGAAAATACCAGAGGAGCAGGTGAGCTGGTTTGTAAATGTGTAGGAAAAGACATCTATACATATAAATAACAATGTCACAGAATTTGTTGGTATGTATGTTTGTCTGTTCAGGTCTAAGAGTCACAGTGGAAATGGGAGACATTAGCATTAAAGAGAGGAAGACAGTAAACCAATGTGCCTGACTGCTGAAGCTGTGTCGTCTGTGTGTAAGTCTTAGCAGCTAAAGATCCTATGTGGGCAGAATAGAAAAAACAAAAACAACCCAGCTTTAAAGAGAGGAATACAGTAAACCTATGTGACTGACTGCTGAAGCGTTGTGTCTGTGTGTAAGTGTTGCAGCTAAAGATCATAAAAGAATATATATTTTTTTTAAAACAATGTTTAAAAATAGAAATATTCTAAAATATTAATCTAACCATAGATAACATAAAAATCCTGTCATTTTTTATGGGTACTATGCTAGTTAACTTACAAAATGGATGATCAGACACGTGGAAACAAAGACAATTTCATCTGATAAGCTTTTTAATCACCAGACATTTAGAACCTTGTAGGTAGGGACCACCATTCTTTTTCTCTATAACTATCTACCTGTACTTTTTTTATTGGCCTCTGTCAAGATTGACAATGTGGTAACAGCTTTTTGCTACAATTGCCTGGATGGGTAAAATAGTTATCGGAGAGTGGTTTGTCCAGGTTATCATTCAACCACTCTCTTCTCCATGGGCCATCATTCCATGCCAGCGACAAAACATTTTGTCAAGATATCCGGCAATGGAACAGAGTTCAGGGAGAGGTAGATTCATGACTCCCAAGGGTATCAGTGAGAACTGAATATAAGCAACTTCAGCTGAAATTTGAAGTCGGTTCATTGATTCTGTTTTCGGTAACTGTTAGGCCACTCCCCACGTGTTCTCTTTTATATATCAATAAATTATAAAGATATATATATTGAGGACTTTTACTGATCTAACAATTTTGAGACTGATGTATTAGTTTTACTCTCAAACCATTTTTTTCTCCTGAGGAAAGTAATTAACCTCACCCTAATCTCTGGCATACCTCCATGAGGTTAATTTTTTCTTTTCAAATGCAGTTTCCACATCTTATATTTTGTTCATACCTTGTTCTTCAGAGTTCCTGGTTTTAATTATTTCTAATAACATATATAAGTAATAACATTACTTAATTAAGTCATTACTTGACTTCTCTCCTAGTTTCCCACTTTTGTTGAACATATAAGGAACATGTTTGGTTAGTCACTCAATAGAAACTGTCACATGATCAACATCTTTTGGCAGCATGCTATGTTGGGGGTGATCAACTAAAAATTGGAAAAAGAGGTGATCAATGAATAAGTTACTTCGTTCACCTTTTGTTGGGCAGTGATCACTAAAGAAAGTCTGAATTTTCAAAAATACAAGCATGAACACTGCCGGACAACTAAGGTATCAATTTAGCATAAACGTACATTGCAAATTGACCCCCCCCCCAATAAAAACCTATTCAAAGGGGGGATTTTCAAAAACAAAAACAAAAAAGTTTGGAAAATGAATAAATTACTTCTCTCGCATTTTGTTGGGCAGTGATCACTGAAAAAGTCTGAATTTTCAAAAAGCAAGCAGACACAAACTAGTGATCAATTTAGCATAAACTTACATTGCAAATTGTACCCCTCCACACTAAAAACCTATTTAGGAGGTGAATTTTTGCAAAAACAGAAAATCCTTTTTTCTAGAAAAAGGAGTGAATGTTGAAATTTTCAGCCCCCTTGCTCCATTGGTTCAGCCTATATACGCGATACATACATAGCCAGCCAGCCAGCCAGCCAGCCAGCCAGCCAGCCAGCCAGCCAGCCAGCCAGACCAAATTAAAAACTGAAGAAACCAATGTTGACAGTTTTGGTTGATGGTTTTCTAACAAAAACATAGTAAAATCCCTCTCTGCTAAGAAAAACACTCTCAAAATGATGATAATAATGATAGGTTGTAAAATGTGTCAGTTTGCCTTAAGAACTGAATGAATGAAAGCGTGCAAAGAGAGAGAGAGAGAGAGAGAGAGAGAGAGAGAGAGAGAGAGAGAGAGAGAGAGAGTGTGAGAGAAAAGAGAGGGAAGAAAAAAGCTAAAAGTACTAATATGTATTTAAGTGTTGAGAACTGCAGTCATGGCGATAGTAGATGTAGTATTAGTAGTATCCTAGGTTTAGATGAAGTAGTACGTTGGGAAACAAAAATTGAATTGCCAACCGCAAGTCTAAATCAATGAGGACGTAACCAGATGACACCATAATCTGTCATTCCCAGCCATCTGTCACACAGACCTACAATGGCTAACGTCCACATTTCTCACTTTGTTGGTCAAAGTGGACCAAGACAACGAAACAACTAAAATTATTTCTGCTAAAAAGATGCAACATTTAAAAATCAAACTGAAAATCTACTTATTCACCAAGAATCAAGATATTTATAAATAAATAATTAGAAACTGTCAACCAAAACTATCAACATAGGTTTCTTCAGATTTTAAGTTGGTCTAGCTGGCTGGCTATGTATGTATGTATCACATATACAGGCCGCACCAATGGAGCTAGACGGATGAAAATTTAAACATTTACTCCTTATTATGCCTAGGAAAAACGATTTTTTGTTTTTGTAAAAATTCCCCCCCCAAATAGGTTTTTAGTGGGGGATACAATTTGTAATGTAAATTTATGCTGAATTGTTCACCAGTTTGTGTCCGCTTGCTTTTTGAAAATTCAGACGTTTTAGTAATCACCGCTCAACAAAAGTTGAAAGAAGTAACTTATTCATTGAGGACCCGTTTTTCAAATCTTTTAATTGATCGCTCCCTGCATGGCATGCTGCCAAAAGATGTTAGTCATGTGACTGTTTCGAATCGAGTGACTAGCCAGATCTGTTTTTCATTTTGGTTGATAGATACCTTCCTTATTCTTCTCTAAAATACCTATGTACATTTTTGCAAGTCTTCCTTTTCTGTAGACATACATAGAAAACTTGTTGATGACTATGAAGACCTTTTCCAGCAAAGAAATTTATATTCATTCATACAATATTTTTAACAAATTTCATATCATGATTTAAAACTTGTTTGAGGATTTTCATTTTATTCTCTGAATTTTGTTAGATGCAGTGTTTTAATCATTGTATCTGGCTAGTTCAGACTAAGTTCCTCGTCTTTCTTATTTTGTTTTTTTCACAACGTTTCATCCATGTACCCTCCAGCCTTCTTCGGGTGCCTAGAATTTGTCCATTTAATCACATACAATGATTAAATCACCCCATCTAACCAAATTCAGACAAAATCTGTCAAGAACCGGTGCGGACCTGATGTGACACAGTTAAAAAACAAAACCACAAAGATGAGGAAATTAGTTCGAACCAACCACATACAATGATTTTAGAAACTGTCAACCAAAACTGTCAACATAGGTTTCTTCAGTTTTCAAGTTGGTCTGGCTGGCTGGCTGGCTGGCTGGCAGGTTGGCTATGTATGTATGTATCACACATACAGGTCGCACCAATGGAGCTAGAGGGCTGAAATTTTCAACATTTACTCCTTATTATGTCTAGAAAAAATGTTTTATTTTGTTTTCTGAAAATTCCCCCAAATAGATTTTTAGTGGGGGGTTGAATTTGCAATGTAATTTTATCCTAAATTGATCACTAGTTTTTGTCCAGCAGTGTTCACGCTTGGTTTTAGTGAATCTGCCCAACAAAATGCGAGAGAAGTAACTTTTTAATTGATCACCCCCAACACGGCATGCTACCAAAAGATGTTGCTCACACAATGGTTTCATTGCGTGACTAACCAGACCTGTTTATTTTATTTTTAAATACTTTATCTTTTATCAATCAGTATAAACTAGTATAATGGATAGATATTTCAGTTATTGCCAAATATAAGATTTATTCGTCTGTGTGAATGTGGCATTTATAGAAGGTAATAAACAAATTTAATGTTATTTTTTATAAATCAAACACTACTGCCTGTAGAGGTGTGGTGTGAGGGTGCAGTTGGAGCAAAATTTCCTCGGGCCTATAATGCCTGTTAATTAATAATTATGCCCTCCCTAGGATATAGCGCCACTGTCCCTGGGTGTTGTTTTTGTCCCTGGGCACTGAGAACCCTTGTTACACCACTGACTGCCTGCATTATTGTTATCTAGCTATCTGTTATGAAATAGTGATCTGGTTGTCACTTTACCCCATTACAATGCGGGCTAACTAAATAGCAGTTTCTATAATTTATATCTGTGTGTTTATGTGTGTGTGTATGAGTATACATGAACATGTGTGTATACGCCTGTTGGTGGTCAAAGCAGACATGTACGTGTGTGTGGGCGAGGTGACACACATGAATAAGATGTTTCAATTGGCCAAGATGTTTGAGCATCTTATCAAGGAAGAGGAGACATTTAGTCTGGCTCTGAACAACTAAATCTGGATGAACTGGCGAAATGTCAAAATAAACTCTCATTTGTACACAACAAGGTCCTCTGAATTGTCATTTCAATCTAATATATATGTATATTAATTACTGCTTTCCACAACAGACTGGTTTGAAGACTGGGTTTAGGTTTTCATGTGTTCTGACATTTATATGTATCTATCTATATATCCAGACTTCCCCCAGCCCTAACCGTTCAGAGTAGAAACTTGAAATTTTGCATACACTCTCTCTTCAATGTTTTTTTTGTTTTTTTGAAAATCCCCCCCATAATTGGTTTTTAGAGGGGGGTTCAATTTACAATGTAAGTTTATCCTAAATTGATCCCTTAGTTTGTGTCCGGCTGCATTCAAGTTTTAAAAAAAAAAAAATCATGAATTTATGGTTCAAACCTTACTGGTAGCATTTTCATCAAGATAACTTAATTTTATCACCACCACTGCTTAATTTATGAGGTAAAAAGGAGGATCTATGGGTGGTGATGATTCATAATTTCTCTTGGAATGCTAGTATATATATATATATTTTTTTTGGTAATTAAGAAATCTAGAATACAAAGCAGTGGAAAACACAAGGCGACAACTTGATTATTTCATAAAGACATATAGTTAATTTCATCTTTTGATCATATACAGGAATTTAAAATTTTTTTTTAACTTGTCTGATAGTTGTTTCGTGTTTTTGTTGTAAGTACCTTTATATTTTTAATCACTTTAGGTTGTAAAAAAAGTCATTGTTTGAAATTCAATGCTATTGTGGGATAATAGCTGACAAAGGGTTTAGCTGCCTACAAACAAAGGAATTGAGATAATAAGATTATTGATTTGCCTATGTGTTTGTTTATATCTATGCATTGATTGCAATCATAATACAAGACTGGCACAGAAAGGAAAAACACAAGTGCCTTCACAACAGTTGTGCGTGTTTTGTACTGAACAAGGAAACAGTGATGTGGTTGGTACTTGTAAACAACTTTCTTTTATCACGGCAATCATGTACCAAAAAAAAATACAAATGATCTATTTCTTTCTTTTTTTGTCTATTATCCTAAAATAATAAAGTCAGGTCAAGTAAATAAAGTAATATGTTTTTATTTGTATTATATATTATTAGTCCCATGCCAAATTCAGATCAGGCAGTTAGCATTTCATACAACACATAGTTAATACATTAAATCAATCCTATAATGGAGCTAATGCAATGTATGTGTAACCAAAACTCTATAGCAGTGATTTTCAACCTTTTTCAGTAAGCCAGGCACTAAAATGGTCGAGGCACACCATCAGTATTTAAGAATATGTTTGTAAGGGGAAAAAATAAAAATAAAAGTATTATCTCCTTCATTTTTTCATAGAGAAAAAAATATGGTCTTCCATGGATTTTATATGTAATTATTTCAAAATACAAAAATAAAATTCTCAAATGAATAAATAACCAAAATTTTATTGAAATTGGTACATTAGTTGATTTTTGTAAAAATTTTTAAAATTTAAATTTTAACATTTGTTTTGGGCTAAATTTAATTCTAGTACAAATGATTATGGTCCACTGGTGTACACCATGCAAGGCAAGTTTTCAAACGCAAATATAACAAGTTTTTAAACACAAATATAACAAGCTTTATATAGTTTACCTAAATGATTCTTATATTTAATCATTATTACAATAAAACTAATATTTTATGAGTTTTATGTGGAACACCTACGGATGCATTGTGGCACATTAATGTGCCATGGAACACAGGTTGAAATTCGCTACTCTATAGAATAACCATATTGATCTAGAACAATGATTCTCAAATAGAAGGCTCCCAAGGAAGGGATTTCCTAAGGGGAGGAATTTAGCCAGGGAAGGAATAGGAGAGGAATTTCAGTCAGGGAGAAACATATAATGGAAAGTATAATGATGAAAAAATTACTAGATGACAATTCAGAATGGGAGAGTAATTGAGGAAACCTTGGATTGCCAGGGGAGGAATGCAACCTGGGACTCTGAGAACCATTGGTCTAGAAGCAACAACTCATTTCACTGAAAACAATGTGACAAGTCTTGTATCCAAGATCTGGCAGATGAGCATTCAGGGAGTGGCAGTTACTCTAAGGAATTGGAAATGAGCTGCAGCCTGTTCCTGAATGATTGACGAAACAGCAATTTTAAAGGTAGTATTGTATATTACAGTAGCAAAGTTGTGTTATTAAATGACAATTTTGAATTATTTACTCACCTAATATATTCCTGATGGAAATTCCTTATTATACTATCAAGATTTCTTAACGGATATTTTCATGATGTATAAAAAAAAGCACTTTATTTTGTGAAATCTTTTTGGGCATATTAAGTGCCTGGCAGCCCTGTTTTGCAGATAAAACAACGAATGGCATGAGGAATATGAACCTTTTTTCTGACAGAAGTCATGTGTTTCCTGTAGACTCTTGTGATTTCAATCCAATAGAAGCTACTCAACCAACTGCCCAAGTTGTGTCTTTAGAGGTCATGCATAAACAAGTTGCATTGAAAGTATACTGATGACACATTTTTGTACAGATTTGTGTACCAACCAGAATAAAGTTTGTTATTTATTAAATATAATTACTCATCATTCCTCATTTGTTGCCTTGTCTCCAAAAGTCTAGATCACTGGTTCCTAACCGTCCAGTCTACAGATAGGGTTTTCTGCACTTCTATCTATCAAGTCAAAGGCTCGAAATAAGCTCCAAGTTGGGAATGATTTAAGTTGTGCTCACAAATAGATGCACAAAAACGAAAAACTAGTAGCAAAAAAACAAGAACAGAGATCACATTGATGTGTATATATGTGTATAGTTACGATAGCAGAATTCTTATTTTTTTTGTAATAAATTGAAATTTCAAATGATGTGTTCTAATTATTTTTCGCTTGCTTTCTTTGAGTAAAAAATACACAGCAACAGCAGCTGTACAATTATAAAATTAAACTAATTCTTAGTATGGAGCTGTCTAATTATATGTAAAATAAAGTTATTATTTGAAATTATTCTTTGTTGCAACTTAATAAATGGAACGGGGGGGGGATACTAGTAATCTTATTGACAAAAGTGGGGAATGACTCAAAAAGGTTGGGAGCCATTGGTCTAGATGAACACAGATTCTTCTGAAATCTTATCTAAACGTATACCCTATTCACAGATTCTTCTGAAATCTTATCTAAACGTATACCCTATTCACAGATTCTTCTGAAATCTTATCTAAACGTATACCCTATTGCTTCAACGATGAACACTCTATGTATGGCTGATGTAGATTCACATTGTATAATCTGCTGTAACACCATAAACGTACAACTGTTATTTCATTGCCCTCAGATGAACTAAACAGCAGAAAATGCAAGTCACATTAACACCATATATTAACATTTTACACTTTTACTGCTGTCACTTGTAGGTGTTTATGAATCCTGGGATATCATGGCTAGGATTTATTAAACAAATGTCACAACTTCTATATACTCTAATAATCTTCTATATATATAAAACAACTGGCTCTGTCTGTTTGTCACTGTGTCCACCACCCCTTAAACAACCAAATTAAAATCCCTTCTGTTTATTTATTTCTTGTTATTATATATTATTTATCATGATCATCATCATTTTTACTCCTCCCTTTATTAGTAACGACAATCAATTATATGTGATGGAATTATTTTCATTAAGAATATTACCTTTGCGCTTCACTTAACTCATCATATGCGCTTCAGTTAAAATCATTCTTCTGTGGATAAACAGTAACAACAAAACTATGTCAGGTCAGTTATTTTCTCAAACACAAATCATTTATGCTACTTATTGCTGCTTACTTCTCTTAAAAAAGAAACAAAAAATCATAGCATCTTTGCTTTAAGAATCTCTTTTCCAATATCTCAATCATAAAATAGTAATCTACAATATGTTCTGGCCTTGATGTCTTTTATTCATCCATTATGTAAGTTCATGAGGTACAGAAGGTTACAGCAGAGATTTGCAAGTAGGGCATTTCCCATCCAAGTATTTGCCAGTTTTGATATCATTCTGATTCATGAAAACACATAAACATGTTTATGTAAAAAATGTCTATTCCTTCAAGATAAAAATGAAAATAGATCAAATTGCATGTTGTAAAGTATCCACTTTTCATTGCCTGTCATAATTTGTTTAAAAACTGAAACATTTACGTTACATTTAAGAAGTGAATTGCGCATGGTTTTTTTAAAAAACTTAACTCATATGGAAACCACACATCAAAGTGACTAATATAACCAAGCTGGTACAAATGATTTTCAACAATTGATTTGAATATATGTCGTATAACATTGATTATTCTCAAGTAATATCTTTATTTGAGTGTTATCAACTTCAAATGGTATACACACTTTTGGCACATCCGATCCTTCACAATACCTTTTGCATAAACTGCACAAATCTGTTTTTGCATCAGAGTTGTATATTATTCTGTCTTGAAAAAAAAAGAGCATAATATGCTTAAAATGTTGTTTATTTTCTTACATCTTCAATTTTAGAATCAATAAACAAACAGAGGTAAACAATATGGCAATTCTGTCTGGTTAGTCACATAATAGAAACCAACATGCGACCAACGGCTTTTGGCAGCATGCCCTGTTGTGGGAGGTGTGGGGGTGATCAATTAAAAATTAGAAAAAGGTGTGATCAATGAATAAGTTATTAGTACTTCTCTAGCATTTGTTGGGCAGTGATCATTTAAAAAAACAGGCCTCAACAGAAACCGTCATGTGACCAATGTCTTTTGGCAGCATGCTGTATTTGGGGCGATCAATTAAAAAATTGAAAAAGGGTGATCAATGAATAAGTTATTTTTCTCGCATTTTGTTGGGCAGTAATCACTAAAATGTGTGAATTTTCAAAAAGCAAGCTGACACAAACTAGTGATCAATTTAACATAAACTTACATTGCAAATTGTACCCCCCCATTAAAAACATAATTAGGGGGTGTTTTTTCTAGACATAATAAGGAGTAAATGTTTAAATTTTCAGCCCTCTAGCTTCATTGGTGCAGCCTGTATGCATATCCAGCCAATCAGGTAGACCAACTTGAAAACTGATAGAAACCTATGTTGACACTATTGGTGACAGTTTTGGATGACAGTTTCTACCAAGCATGAATGCTGCCGGACATAAACTAAGGGACCAATTTA
>VCCN01007298.1:8981246-8991465 GCA_006491835.1 Architeuthis dux
TAAATGATCATTCACTCTCTCTCAAGACATTCACTGCTATGTGATCATGATTTATGAAAATAATTTCCAGGCCATACATGCTTATGTAGCAGAAATTCAAACTTCGTGTTTGCCTCAGCAAATACTGATTTCCTTTCAGACACAACATCCATGCCTTCCCTTGATGATAGCTGGCATTTCACCAAATTTATTTTGGACAAAATCCAGCTTTGATGTTTGATTCCAGGCTAGGATCTGCAATTACAAGACAAATTGCAGAGACATTGTTTTGGTTATGGCATCTATATCCTAAATATAAATCTACACACTAGAAATAAATCCAAAGGGGCATGGGTGTCTGCTGACACTTTTCCAGTGGGGGAGGGGCAAAATATATATTCAGAATATATCTTAGTGGCAACCCTGTTTTACCAGCTAAGAATAATACCATCTTTTTATATGATATATTAATTTGGGATTACATAAAACAATTGTACAGTACCATTATCCTTTATTGACTATAAGGTTCCAACTTTCAAACCTCCTCACCCTAGTTGAGAAGGCCTGATCCAGGCAGGGGCAAATGCCCCATTTGCCCCCCCCCCATCCTAGCAGACACCCATGCAAAGGGGCACTCTGCTTAGGTTTAGGTTGTAATCCCGAAAGACACAATTCCAAATGCCATAATCCTGAATGTTGAAATCCTGAAAACCACAATCCCTAAATAGAATTCAGGAGAAAAAAATAATTAAAAAAGACTTTCATTTGCAATTTAACATATAAAAACACATTTACGTAAAAAACTAAAATCCCACCTTACTGTATTCCATTGGGTTGTAGGGAAGAATGACAAAAAAAAAAAGTCAAAAACCCTCAATACAGTATCAAGCAATTTCTATAAATAACCAGAGCACCTACCTCTCTTTTTTCAATGGAAATAGCAGTTTGGGGGATTTTAGCCTTTAGGGATTCTGATCTTTCAGGATTTCAACATTCGATATTGTATCTTTTGGGATCATGATCAGCACCGACTCTACTTTGACATCATGATTGGTCTAACAAACCAGTGAATATGAATTAGTTTCTTCCTAAGAGTGTGTTATCAAATCTGCTGATACTCTTATACCAGATTTATTCAAAATAGCACATACAGCCTTGTGACCGATATCCATCTATCTAACAATCCACCCTTTTTTTTTTAATTATCTTTCTCAAGCTACAGGTACAATACCATTTTATTAGCACCTATAATTCCAACGCCTTGCCATATTAATTTTTTAGTCAAACCAACAGAGGTTAGGTAAATAAAAATTAATAATATGCCTTTGAGTCAATCCTCCATGATCCTGAATTATAGTCAGTGGTTTTTTTCAATGGTTCAGTCTCCTCTTGAACTGAAAAGGACTTGTCTCAGCTTGACACAATGATGGGCACTTAGTATTCATGAGAAAGGTTCAATGTAAGGAACAGAAGTTAATAATCTCATGTAATTGAAAGATCAGCAATGACAAATGTGGTGTAAACACTCAAAGTGTGTATTAACACATTCACTGCAGCCTTGAGTAGCACAACATACAGCACAGCAAAAGAAGCAGCACAGCAAAAGAAACTGAATCTAGTGTGTTGCTGTTGCTATTTATATTGCCTTAAATAAAACACTGGAATGGATGCACATAAGCATCAACGGTAATATGCAACATCCCACAAGATTCACATGTGCGTCGTGAATGCGTTAAGTCTGGTCAGATGGTTTTGTTAAATTTCTGCTTGATATAACAGAATCACACTATATATAGTTATATCTCCTATCAACCTGCTGTGTTTATTTTTTGAAAATTCCCCTCCAAAAAGTTTATGCTAAATTGGTCACTAGTTTGTGCCTCCTCCTTTTTTGAAAATTCAGACATTTTTTTAATGATCACAGCCCAACTTTTTTAATTGATAACCACCAATACAGTATATATGGGTGGCTGTGATTCATAATTTCCCTATACTTCCAAAAGTGACACCTGAGTCTGAAGGTTGAAGGAATTTCTAAAAGAAGAGCCAGATTGTCAATGCCTGTATTTTAGGTTCTTTATCTCTCCTTCATGTAAATAATAAATATCAAAACTGTAAACCTTGTGGAGAGTGCAGGAAAAGGATCTTCAAGCTACCCCTATCAGCCATACTGTTGGAATACTCTTCAAAGGAGTGGCAGACCTCTACAGCCTGCTCAGGCATCTGCCTAGGAAAAGGAAACTCCAAGAGAAAACCTACAACCTCAGGACCTTACTCCCATTGTCCCACCTCTGTGGGCCATGGCATGTGTTACATATTGATACCTTTAAACCATCATCAATCTGAGGAGGCTATTGTTGACGCTTTATTAAAGATCCTCAAAAAATCTCAACAAAATAGGCTCGAAAGAATTGCGCCAAACAAAGTAGAAAAAAGCACAAGTTCAAACAAACAAATAATTCAAATAGAATCTAGGAGCAGCAGCAGCAGCATTATTTTGGATACCAACTATGTTACGACCAATGAAAATGCATCTAAAATCCAATGCTTGTGGAAGCTGTTCTATTCCACATATAAGCAAATCAGAGTCTGTTCAAAACCAGTCGCAGCCTGTTGCCTGGTCAGCACGGCTGTTAGATTCACTTGCGAGCATGTTCACAGACATTTCGATGAAGGCAAGTAAGTCCCTGATTTACACACATAAGCATACACTCAATTGCAAGACAAGTGTTATTGCAACTTCTTAAGAACTTAATTTATTTGACTCTTTTGTTCCAATCAACTGATGAACATCTTCTCGATGCAAGACGCATTCACAATCATTCCTTCATATTTATTTGTTCTATGAATAAATATTATATATGTTACGTACGCATTCGTTTATTCGTTCATTTTGTTGACCCTTGGACAAGACTGAATATCTTCTGATAACGTAACCTTTGTAATAATAATTGTAGACAGAGATATATGTTCTGCCATATTCTCTACAGAGTGATCCAACAGATTTAAACTCTTGGTTTGAAGGGTTGGGTCTGTCACATGCACGCCTCACTTCACCATAAAATTTCATTAGCGCAGACCTGAGGGCTATTCCATGCACCTGCAACCTGAAGGCCTGCAACAAATTTGGAAGGCTCTCCCAAATCCTCATTTACGAAGCCGTACCAATCCATAATGATGATGTAAATGAAGACCATTTGTTGATGTTTTGGTTATCTCCCTTTGCACTCATATTGATACTGAGTTGTGTCCCTTTTGATTTAAGGACTATAAATATGGTGACCACATCAGAGACTAGTTCTTCTATGTTTATGTCTACTAAAGACTAGTAAACGTATACTTATTTACATACATTTGACCTACCACACTTCTTAGGTGAAGGATACAGGTGCAATTTATCACAAAGACAATTCCCAGTCACAAGTTGTTGTTTTAATGTTGTTTTGTTTTTCTAATAAACATTGACTAAGCAATACTAAATTTGGCAGAAGGAATTCCTATCGACCAAGGATGATTAACACTGGCAATTTACCATTGAGACATTAACCTTTTCAATATGATTTTTGTTCATAAATGTACGCAGATATCCTAGTATAATTAAAAATAGGCTTTTCTTTGAACAGAAGCAATTATTTTTGCCAATAACCAATCAGTCAAGTTCATATTCTTGCATCAAACATTATCTCAATTAAAATGGTAATTGTATGTTTGCTTTATATTATATAGTAGAAATTCCTCATCTTATAATTGATATAAAAATAACTTTTTATGTATTGAACTCAAGTCATGTTATAGCTATTCAGAAGACATTAATAGATCTTACTGCCAACTGACTTACACAGGACTGGTAATGTTTTTAATTATCTTAATTACATTCAATTATATTCCAGATGCTGAGATATTTGAGAAAGTAAAGCTACCTGTCCTTAGTCATAACTGCAAAACATTCACCCCAGCTTTATTTTCTTTGCTCTAAGTCCTTCAGGCCTAACATATCAGCCTCTAAGATCTATGGAAGCTTAGTGATAAATCTTTCATTGAAAAGCGATAAGAATATTAATTCTACTCGAGACTTAATCAGTTTAAGAATTCCTGCAGCCCAAATCATAGCATCTATTTGCTGAACAGATTTATAATAACTTAATGACCCTTCATCACAGAATGAAATACAGTGGTACATCAATAATCTTTTGTCATCTGACTGCATACACTTTAGCAATAAGATTATCAATAGTAGATAAACAAAAGGGAAATAAACTCTTTAGAAGTCACAACGTATCAGTAATTTTATATTTTATGATTACAATATACACTGTATTTTCTTTGTATCTTGTAATGAAGAACAAGGCTTGACTGTATAGAACTCAAGGAGCTTTATTCAGCTTATACAAAGACTGCGGTCCAACTAGACCAAAAGGCAGACATTATATATAGTCTGATAGAAGAGTTCTCCTAAGGGGAGATAATTATTACCACATATTTAAAAAAAAACATTTTTGCTTAGTTTTTATATACACCTACTTGATTGAACCAAGAATTGTCAAGTAATTTTGTTCTCCTCCTTCCCTAAATTAACTTGCTTTTGGCCTGATATTTGAGAATAAGTGAATAAGTTATCATGCTTGACAATGAATAAGCAAATCAAATATAAAATGAATTGTATAAGTAAATAGAATGTCAACATTATTATCATAAAATGCTGCAGATTGATGGTTAGCAAGCTAATTTCACAGACCACTTGCTTGTGTAGTGAGCTTGATCTTCACTAAATATATCATGGTTGTGGCACTGTGTGAGACTAAACTAAGCTTAGTAAATAACACTTGTCATAACAAAAGAGAATAACTACCATATAAATTAATTTTGGAGTATTCACCTAATTTTAACCCCTTCCTTATGACCAACAGGGAATCAGAACTCGCTTAAACCTATGGTGCGCATTTCATGTTATAGTCATTAAAAGTACAGGATGGTATAACAGTTTTCGGCATGGAAAACAAGAGTTGGCCATTTGAGTTTTAATTCGGGATGAATCTCTTTATATTCATTCTGCACTAATATCCTTGAGAAAGCCTGAATCCCTTTCTCCCTGTGACAAAATGTCTCTTCACTGGCATTCGATGATGGTTGACAGAAAATAGAAGTGGGTGAGTGAAAACTTGTACAAACCACTCTCCCATAACTATAATACATACCAAGGTAATAGCAGGAAAAATGATGTTACCCAGATAGGAGGGTCCAACCATATTCAAGTAAATTATACAAAAACATATAAAATCTCTTGCAGCTATCTTGAGATTCTAATTATTCATTCAATTCCTAAGTGGATGTTAGCAAAATTATTTGAAAGAAAGCCTTGTTTGTTATATATTATTTACTAACCTTCATATTGTATTAATTAATCACCGCTACCAAAGGTTTATTAATCACTGCTACCAAAGGTTTATTAATCACTGCTACCAAAGGTTTAGTAATCACTGCTATCAAAGATTTAGGTTATTCATGTGTTCACACATTTATATGTATCTATCTATCTATGTATCCGGACTTCACTCAGCACTAACCACTCGTAGTATAAATTTGAAATTTTGCACACACACTCCTCTCAATGAGTAGGGAAAATGTTTTTTGTTTTTTGAAAATTCCCCCCCAAAAATAGGGTTTTAGTGGGGGGTTCAATTTTCAATGTAAACTTATGCTAAATAGGTCACTAGTTTGTGCCTGCTTGTTTTCTGAAAATTCAGACATTTTTTTTGTGATCACAGTCCAACCTTTTTAATTGATCATCCCAACACAGCTTATATGGGTGGCAGTGATTCATAATTTCCTTTGGAATGATAGTTCTCATTTTTTTTAAGCCTAGGAAAATTCAGGTGAGACTATTGTATAAACAGTGGTCACTTTGGGACAGGGTCTTTTAGATTAATATGAAATTAACATGAATGTTTAATTTATTTTAAATAAAGTATTCGGGACCTATTTATTTTGATAACAATAACTCTTTGATAATATTATCAGTGATTATAATGATGGCTTCTTCTGTATTTCCTTGGTTCTTAAAGGTCATTTTCCCCCCTGTATCCAATTATAAGCTTTATCTTATAGATTCAGGTTTAATTGATTAAATGTAGTCTGTTCAGGGAACTTCTAAATAATAGACATCTGTGATGGTTGTGAATGGCTGGAAAAAGTTCTTTATGGGTGGTTCTTTTTATCTCTTCCACTCCATACCATTCCCTGCCACTTCTTAATACTACTAGTTCTCAAACATAAACTCCCTGCCATTCCATGTCACTTTTTAATACTACTAGTTCTCAAACATAAACTCCCTGCCATTCCATGTCACTTCTTAATACTAGTAGTTTTCAAACATAAACAAATTCCCTACCATAGTTTTTGCATCAAAATATTTCATTAACATGTGGCAGAGATAGTTTTTACATTAAAATATTTCATTAACGTGTGGCAGAGAATGACAGAGATAAAAAGTACTGCAGGTTCTTTACTCTTGGCTTAAGAAATGTACTTCACTTTCTGGTCATACAAATTTGGATGGAGAGGCTTTACTGAACAAAACTTTCTTACATGTTTTTGACTGAAAAATAATTAAACTTCAATTTGAAAAAGTTACAGCTTTAACATTGGCTCTCTGCTCATGAAATGAAGGTACAGGCACTCCTCAATTAATGTTGTTTTGTTATAACGTCGTTTTAGAAATCTCTCATATTTTCACAAGAGTTACTTCCCTTATTTTTAGGGAAATCTTTAATTTTTGAGAATTATAAAATTTTAGTCTCATGTTTAAATTACAGTTATTTAAAATATAAAAAGCTGAAATAAAAAATCAAACCTAAAGTGTCACTGTATATCCATATATTTTATATATGCTATCATCTTGCTAGTGTGTAACACTTTTCAATATTTATTTAAAAAATTATAATAATAATATTGGTGATAATCATCAATTCGACCATCTATGTAATGGAATGGACTCTTACTAATGTTGTTTTTTTGTATTTTTACTTAATTTTACTTTTAGATTATTATTCAGGCAGTATTAAACATAAGAAAATGCTGAATAACATAATGTTTTTGACATTATGTAAGTTACAATGCAATTGCAAAATTACTTAAATATCCGTTGCTGTCACTTTTTGACGGCAAGAGTGAAACACTAAAACTAATAAAAATATTGTTGGTTGAATTGTGAATTAAGTTATTTATTATGTTTTCATTTTTATAAGTTATAATCGCAAAATTTGAACACTGCGAAATTGAATTTCAAAACTTGTTGCCATAGAAATGCTTGAGTTGTCAGTTGGGGAAGTAGTGGGGTGAAGAAATTAGTATGAAGTAAAATAAATATTTTTTGTGTTTATTTATCTTATTTATATGTGAAATGATACTAAATTAGAGAGCTTGAACATTTTGGCCACTTTTTAGCGTGTTTTGACCATTTTAGTGTCTTTTTGGAGTGTTTTGGCCAATTTTGTCGTTTTTTTGTCTATTTCTTTGTGTACTGAATGAACATAACCTCTATTTATATAATTGTTTCTATGGTAAAATCTGTTTCATTTAACGTTGTTTCAGTTAAAATTAAGTAAATAATTGGTTGCAATATAATCATTCCAGAGAGGATAATGTGATCCCTTCTCTCCCCAGATAGGGTGTGCCATACCAGACTCTTCTACTTCCTCTTTGGATATAGCTTTCTTAAGAGTTTGACTTTCAGGAGATGGCTGGTTTCTCAATTAAGTTCTTTTCCATATTCGCATGGGATGTTCCTCAGAATTATGGCTCGCTTAATTACTAATTCATGTTAAGTAAAAGTATAATTTCATTAACTAACAAAACATCTAGAACACCATATTGTATAATATAAAAAGCCTTATGACTTTGTTTGTTGGTTGGTTTTTGGTAATGCTAAACAGAAAAAGAGGGAGGGGGTACAGCAAACACACAGACACAAAATGGTGTGCTGCTGGTAAAGCTGAAAGTAGGCAGGCAACTGCTTCTGGTAATACTTCTACTGCTACTGCCTCAGTTTTGTTTTTGACCTACTTATGTTGCCTTACTGTTTTAAAATTATTACAAAACAGAAAATATGAAAATTAATAGAAAAATTGACAGAAAAATAAGTTTTGTTCGAGGTATGTGTTTATTGTTTGCAATAAATACTAAAATATACATTTGTATATCCATATGCAAATAACCCTATCATTTTTAATGGTTACTATGCTAGTAATAAATATTTTGCATTTGTGTTTCCTCGTTAAAACTGCTGGCAGGCAAGGCATTTAATAAATGCCACCATCCATGAATAAGGTCAGAAGTATATACAGCTCTAATGTGAAAAAGGAAATAATATCAAATGTTATATGAACCATGTAGATATTGATAGGCTAAAAGTACTCTTTTCAGATCTGTATTTAACTAAAGCCATTAATTTATTTCTACTGGATGAACACCATGGCATTTATAACTTAAATATGCTTGAGAGATGATGTTGGCCAGTATTTCTCAAGGGGCTGGATGCCTACAATATATTGCCCCAAAGGGTTACCAAGGTTCGCTTTTATTTGAATGAGGTCAGCATGGATGTAATGTCCTGGGGGAAATTAAGAAGACAGTTCAGGTTATCACTGACAACCTATTAATTAAATCCTTCTGTCAAGCCCTAGGCAGCATTTGATACAACAATTTAGTGCTTCTTATTGCTTACAGAAACCAGTCAATATCTGATGGTGGTGGACGAGAATGTTGACTGAACAAATACGTCACCGACTTATACAATACACCATCAATATACTGGCTACTGTTGATCAAACATCACTTTTAGCCTGTAATTACCAGTAGAAACTCAAACAGGACTAGTTAGTCACTCAACAGAAACCATCATACGACCAATGACTTTTGGCAGCATGCCATATTGGGGGTGATCGATTAAAAATTTGGAAAAAGGGCTGATCAGGGAATAAGTTACTTCTCTCGCCTTTTGTTGGGCAGTGATCACTAAAAAAAAAATCTGAATTTTCAAAAAACAAGCGTGAATACTGCCAGAACACAAACTAAGGGACCAATTTAGCATAAACTTACATTACAAATTGAACCCCCCACTAAAAACCTATTTAGAGGGTAATTTTCAAAAAACAAAAAATCTGTTTTTTCTAGACATAATAAGGAGTAAATGTTTAAATTTTCAGCCCTCTAGCTCTATTAGTGCGGCCTGTACATGTGATACATACATAGTCAGCCATACCAACTTAAAAACTGAAGAAACCTATGTTGACAGTTTTGGTGACAGTTTATAATTTATGAAGCTACTAGACTAGGTAGCTTATATAGCAGGTTCACTTTGAATAACTACAATGTATTTGTCACTATTCTCAATTTTGAGAATTTTTGTTTTTATTAATTTTGCTTACATTTAAGCCAACTAATGGCTCCTAACAGAGATTCAAGTATCAGTGAGGATTTAAAGTATTGACACCAGTCCATATTGATCCAACTGAAAGCTGAACTATTGAAAACTTCTAAACAGAAGATATGACAATGACAGAGTACTTCTTGAGAGGTGCATTATTAAATTCATAATCACTTGACCTAAGCTTGTCCAACACAATAGTTAATCAGGTAATGATCTGGAATCCTGAGTGCCAGAAAATTGGTAGTGTACCTGTATCCAAAATAAAACTGAACCCTTAGTTTCCATTCCCTATATCTATATCTATATCTATATCTATATCTATATACATACATTCTATTATATATTATAAAACAACTGGCTCTGTTTGTCACTGTGTCTCCACCCTCAGATATTGGTACAGCCAAAACAAATTTGGCATGCATACTCAATGGACGTGGGGAAGGTTATAAAGTAAAAGGTTTTTAGAAAAAAAATGATAAGGGTTTTATAGGGAGAGGGGGGGGGTTCTATTTAAAATGTACCTATAATGCCAAAATGAACCATAACTTTCCATTCAATATACATATCGCTATATGATGAAAAGAAAAGACAATGTGGAGACTCAGTAAAAATTATTTATTACCTAACATGTTTCGACTGAGAAAATCAGCCTTTTTCAAAGGTGTCTGAAGAAAAACGGCGAGTCCTACTTGATCTGAGGGTTTGTATTTGAATTCTGAGTTTTGGGGGGTTTATTTTATATCAGCAGGATAGAATTTTCCGGTGTTTGTATGCCTATTTAATAATAAACCCCCAAAAATCTACCAACTCAGA
>VCCN01007298.1:8999487-9011915 GCA_006491835.1 Architeuthis dux
GGTGTATTCCCATTTTATTTTATTTTTATTTATTTTATTAGATGAAATATTGCAAATCATTATTATTAATTTTTTGCTACTATTTACCTTCATCTTAATTGATGTTGCTTTTTATTGCAACTAAACTCAGGCTTATTTACTCACTGCTGAAGGGAATACCGGGTAAATCAGTTTATAGATAACAGTATTTTAATTTTGGGAATATACTTTTTCCATTGTGTGTAATATCAGGTTTTTTAAAAAATTTTTGGTCCTTGATACTTCAGCTGTCTCATGAGTCACTTGTAAATTTGAGCAGGCTTTTCATCACATATGGGTGAGGAACGCTAACTCAATACCCACTTGACCTTTGAACTGAGTTGACAGATAAAAGACACCCACTGAAAAACAATTTTTCACTATTTTTTAAGTAAAAAGTAAGTAATAATCTTTTTCAAAATTCAGTTAAGTAATCATTAAATTAACTAATTTTTGTCGAATACTATTTCTCAAGCAGCTACTATATTTTGAAAGATTTTTAATTACAGAGTTTAAATTTTTCTGTTGGCAGACATCAATCATGGTGTAATTGAAGTAATTTTGGATGACAAAAATTGACATTAAAAATAGTCTAAAACTTGCTTCGAGTACACAAAGGTATCTTTTTCTCTTTTTACAACTAACTTTATGCTATTGTCTTTCAATCAAAGCTAAAATTAAAACTTCAAAGAAGATATTTAAATTATTGCAATATGTTTTAAAATTTGTATAAAAACTCTGTGAACATCACTACAATTTGTAATGCTTTGTGGTACCTAGTTGAGATGAGCAACATAAATTATACCATATTATACTGACATATTTGGGGTTTATGTATGTAAAATATGAAAAGTGTATCTGGTCACCACTCCTAGATATGAACAGAAACATAGCATGACATTTTTGTGCATTACAAAGCAATGGACACTGGCTTTTATATATAAAGATAATTCTAATATTTCCAATTATCTAATATATATTTGAGAAAATGTGTGGCTCTGTCCTTCTCCACCCAAATGGCACATTGTAGCCAGAGGCATTGAATTAAGGTGCCCTTAAAATGTGATAAATTGAAGAATGAAAAAAACTCTGGGTGATTTGGAATATAATTAAGCTAGTGTGGGGTCTGTGTTCATGATAACCCTGATAATAATCATCTGATTTCTAGCCATCTATTCATATAATCTAATATATATTTGAGAAAGTTCATGGGTATGTCACTCTTCTCCTCCTAAACAAGCATTGTAGCCAGATGTATTGAATTAATTAAAATATGCTAACTTGAAGAATGCATGAGATACCAGACTGCTATAAATGTAAAGGTAAAGCATCCCATCTCTTAAGAGACAACTCCCAATAGAGTATGGAGCCCGGTGACGAAGACCCGGTTTCTGTTACATGTTGCAAGATTCAAGTCTGATTGATACCAGGACTTATTCCTACAAGTTTTTAGGACCACACTCTTGGCAGGATGCAAGTCCACTGAAGGGATACCTCCACCCTAACCACACAGGTTAGACTGTACACAATTAGCTGCTGAGTGCACAGGGCAATTTGTCCTAATGAAGAGTTTTCCACACTCTTTGCTCATACTGGGAATCGAACCCAGGACCTTCTGTGAAGCAGATGTGCTACACATTACACCACCCAAGTGGACGCTATAAAGTTAATGGAAAGTAATTTAATTTCTGTCATGGAAAATAATTTTTATCAGGGAATGCAATAGTGTTTCATTATGCCGAAAATGCCTTCATTAACAATAATTCTGGGTCATTTATAGCTACTTTTCAGCCTGAACAATACTGGGCACACTGGTAGTTTATTATGAAGCTATGATTAGAAATATTTAATATTTCGAGAATTTCTTATCTCAGTGCAAGACTTGTGGTGATAATTATCTCCCCTTGGGAGAATTCTTAAGGGGAGAAAATTAGAATTACAAGACTAATAATCAGATCCATGAATTATTCTTATTGAGAAGGTGCTGAGATAACAATTAAATACTGGATGACAAGATTATTGAATGCAACAGAGAAAAGTGTTTTATCATATATTTAATAAAGATATGTTATACAGCTAGCAATTTGTCTGGTTATATAAAAAAGTGAAAGTCTGATATATAGAAACAATATAAGTTTTAAATATGCCTCTGAAAATCTGTCATAAACAAAAAAATATTTATATAATGAAAACATGGAAAAGTGCTTAGCCTAGGGTTCAAACCTTGAACTGGTGTATTCTATAATTTTAAAAAATGTGCAGCAGTAGTATACATAGAATAATGTTTTATTAATCGCTGACTTCTTTTTTCTTGAATATTATCTGCTAGAGCGGTCAAACCATATTATGAAGTACCTGCTCCCCTTAAAGCTTTTAGATTTTCTTTGACTATAAAGCCAAGAAAATTTTTTATGAAAAAAAGAAATGAATTTTCTTTTTTAATTCCTATTACGAAAATCTTTTCTTTTTGTACTTTTAAAAATGTATATTCAGCTGTTGCATTCATTCCAGATGGGAGAGTGTTTATCTCTCTGTCAATTGTTTGGCGTAAGACTTTTGTCATTCCAAACCAAGACAAATAAATTTCCCAAGATTTTCCACTTACGGTTTCTACTTTAGTAAAATATTTATATTTCAATATATCTCTTTTATAAAACATTTATCCAGCTGCACATTGAACCTGTTTTTTTAAAGCTTTTAACCGTTTCTCTTTCAACCAAAGAAAACATTTTATCGAATATAAGAATACGTTCTATTTTTAAGTGGATTTATTTCCTATTTCTGTTCAATCTTTTTCAGGATTACCACTTAAAAAAAAGTAATCCCAACTCCACATGTATTTCATAAGTCTTTCAATCTCAAGGAAAATGCTTCTAGGTGTAAACTATTTTTAATAATGAATTATGGTATGCCAAACCAATGTGGTCTCTGTGCATCTGCTGGATAAGATCCAACAGCATTTTCCTCCATTTCTCTCCAATCAGTTAGATTCTGTTTTCCATAGCCAGTAACTATTATGCCACTCGCACCTCCAAGTAGACAAAGATTTATAATTTATGTTGCAGCTATTGTTTTGGATGTTATTAAATCTGCAGTTTATTACTGTCTGATAGAGAAAAATATAAAAGACCTGTTATGTGTAATGGTTTAGGGCCATTTCAAGATTAGACTTAGCATAGAAAACACTTTACATTTTTCTCTTTCTGACTGGTTTATAATACTTTTTCATTTAAAAAAAAAATCTTTCATTCTCAAGGAATGCTTTCAATATGTAAATTATGCAGTGTAATTAATTTTTAAGATAACAGAGAGAAAAAAAGACTCAGATCCAATTCATCTTCTTTTAATCTTGCCCGATGAATTGTTTTGAATAAAGCGTGATTAGTCTATAACACAGGTCAGCAAACCTTTTTGGAGGCAGGCTGGATTAGAAATCGTTTTATGTCTTGCAGGCCAAAGCAAATAAAAAAAAAGAATGATACAATGATCAAACGAGGCTATGGAAACAGGTTTTTAAAAATTACTTTAATATTTTTCATTATAGGAGTATATACCTACATGAATTTCCATTAACTGTTACTCAATGAGAACTATGAAATTCTTCTTTTTTTTTGGAATACATAGTGTTAAAACATTTTTAGCTAGAAAACATTGATTCGTCTAAGGCCACTGCAAAAATGGGACTTTTACTCAGTTTTCCGATACTGAATTGTATTGTTCAATAACAAATATAAATAAGGAAAACAAGGAATTTAGGTATGCAACCTCAAATATTCAATAGAGTTGGTGGGTTCGATGAAATGAGGCTGCAGGCTGGATTTGGCCCACGGACCATAGTTTGCTGACCCATGGTCTAAAAGAAACAGCTTGTAGGACACCCTCATGTGTGTTAATGGTTAGCAAGCTGGTCTCAGACCATTACTACTGAGTTCAATTCTCACTGAGAACCAAGTTTAGTAAATAACAATAAGAAACAGCTTGTATTGATCTCTTTTGTTATATCATGATCTTTCATACACAGTGGAATATGTGTTTATTACTGAATTAAAAAAAAAATTTTAAATGAAAAATCATCCTACCATAGCTCATACTTGAACCTGCAATCAAAAACATGAGGGTTCTGTTTCTGACAAATATTAGAAATATAAATTGGTGGAGGCAGGTTTTGAATCCTATTGATGATCCAAAGAATTTGGCCACTTCTGGGGAAGGAATTTCAGTTTTTATCAATGTTAAAAAGAAATTATCCTGCTTAACTTGGACCTTAAATTACTTTACTGGCACAATGGTTTAATGAGCTACCTAAAGTTTGAACATGAGGGTAGGCATTTTGGATATTTCTTATCATGTACTTGTAAAATCTATAATATTCAAATTGCTTAAAATCAACTCTATTTAATATAATAAAGTCGATATTTTGCGAGGATTTTATATAATTTAAATTGCATTCAAAGAAGTTTTAACATATTGTACTATGGAAAAAAAAATGGATTTGATCTTTTTAGACATCATTCCAATCTGAACTAAAATAATTAGGTGATATCCAAAGGAGGTAAATTTATTTTAAGTTCAAATATTTTAGCAGAAGCTATGACAATAAATCAATTGATTTGCTTGAACTTTAAAGTGCTTTACAGATACAGCGGGATAATGGATTTCGATCCATTGAAGAAAATGCACCAATAGCATTCAAAGTTTCCTCATTTGAAACTATCTCTACACGCTTCCAGCTATTTATCATTCAAGTGATACATTCTTTGCTAAGTATTCTTTTAAAAATTTTCCCTGGGGACTAACAATAGAAAAAGAACACTTATTTCCCAATACAGCCTTTCTCAATGATTATCTAGCATTTATAATTCAGCAGAATTATTGTCTCTCTGTCTGTCTGTCAGAATGTTTCATCAATTTAGATGATTTGCTGTTGGTTTTTTTGTTTTTGTCTCCATGATTCTCTCCAATAATGCTGATCAGAAGCATCGATTGAGATCTTAAATCTAAAGAATTTTCTTTCCCACATCATTGTCTTTGTAGCATTTTACTTATTCATTTTTTTTTTTGCAACAAAGTCCTGCATATGTGAATAACATTAGTGAGAAATGTAATGTGTTCGAGATTTACAGTAATAAAAATAAATAAATAAAACGATGTGCAAAAACAAAAAAAAAGTCAACTGAAATGGAGGGGGGGAGGATCAAAGAAATGAGAAAGAGAGACCATTCCTGATTTTTAATACCAATTCAGTAAGTGGTTTTCGAAAGAAGAGAGTAACAAAGTCAATACAATACTTTTCGAAAGTTCGCTTTACGCCAGTTTTTCGCTTTTATGAAGAACCATTTTTTTGCAGTGAGCCATTATAGAGGCAGCATGCACCCTCTTCCTCTCTCTCGCTCTCTCCTACACCCCAGACTCCTTTACTACCCCAACCTACAACGACTCAGCCTAACATACAACCATCACCATTTTTAGAGTCTGGGAGTGCTCAAATATTTTTCCCTACATAAATTAATGGTGAATGTGAACCTTGAATCATTTCTTTGATAGTCTTACATCCCTATCTGGTTTGTGTCAGCTCTTGTATGATTGACTGCTCTTTGTTGCTTACCTGTAAGCTTCAGGCTCCACATTCTTTCTTTAAAGCTGATACTTGACAGTTGAGATCTGAGGAAAGCTGCTAAGCTTTCATTTTAAAAGACAGACTTTTATGTTCAGCCACATATCAAATCCTTATAATTTTCCATTTGAAAATTGTATGGTGAAAGGTCTCTCTCATGTTCATTTTCACCTTTATGCTAAATAGAAAACTACTCTCATCATAAGTTACAAGCAAACTGGTCACATGATGAAAAAAATGAGGTAGCTATACTTCTTAAATCTTATATTCACAAGTCTGAATTAACACATCAGTTGTAATCTTTTAACTTGAATAATGTTATACAGCATGCACCAAATTTTAACTTTCTCATTTCTCTTTCAGACGTATCGACAACATCAACATGGCAGCTCCAATCTGACACCGGAAATGAAAAGGCACCTCAAACTCGTGGCCCTAGCTGCCAACACAGCTTCTTAAACATGGCCAGGTACTTCATGTTCAAGATTAGGAACAAACTGGAGGCCTCTGGTAGGGATATGTCATCCGTGGCTAAGTTCAGGACAGCCGTGTTCATCCAACAGATCCAGGACATCATCAACAATGACCTTAGTAAGTTGATGAGGGCCATCGCCGAGCAGTCCACTATCAGATGTGTGGTGCACAAAGACATCAGGTACAAGTACTACTAAATGAGGAGAGGGCATTTTATGTCTGACAAGCTCAAGCACCCCGAGGATCCTGGCATGCTATGGTTCTTCTCCGATGAGAAGAACTTCGACCAGGACCAGGACCAGAAGGTGAACAGGAGGAATGACACGGAGGTACCCACAGTGATGCACACCAAGTTCCCATCGTCAGTGATAGTTCTCCGGGTCGCAAGCAATGCAGGCCATGTCTTCCTGCAGGGTTTCAGGGTCAATGTCATCGCCTACATCGAGGTGCTGGACACTGGGCTCAAGCCCTGGATCGAGAGTGTGGCCCAGGGGAGGCCGTACACGTTTCAGCAGGACTCCCACATGGCCCACGTGACCCAGGAATCTGAATGTAACCTAAATTCCATTGAGATTAGGTTGAATGTAACCTGCTCACATCAATTTGAATCTTATTTTTCCACCTGCTGATATCATTCACTGCTACCCACAACACTAGTTTATTGCTGGGTTTAGGTCATTCATGTATTCAGACCATTTATATGTATCTATGTATCTACCTATGTATACTGGCTTTGCCCAGCCCTAACCCGTTCATAGTAGAAACTTCAAATTTTGCACTCACACACTCCCCTCAATGAGTAGGGAAAATGTTTTTTTTGTTTTTTGAAAACATTCTCAAAAAATAATAGGTTTATAGAGGTGGGTAAAGTTTATGTTAAATTGGTCACTAGTTTGTACCCGCTTGTTTTTTGAAAATTCAAACCTTTTTTTTAGTGATCACAGCCCAACAAAAGGTGCGAGAAGTAACTTATTCATTGATCACTCCTTTTTCCACTTTTTAATTGGTCAGCCCCAACACAGTATATATGGGTGGCGGTGATTCATAATTTCCCTTGGAATTCTAGTTTGATTTGTTTTTTCACAATATATCAAACAAAAGGACATTAATTTAAGCAACATCCAGTAAGGAACAAATTGACTTGTTAGATTAGTATACTAACCACTAACTATTAGTGGACGACCATTCTGATTTTCTCATGTAATTTATAATTTTGCACAATACTGCTTATTATGATTTCAGTACAAGTCATAAAGAACCATATCATATTTTGACACAATGTCATTCTTGTCATGTCTTCTGTGTTCTGACTTGATCCACAAGATAGTCAATCATGATACTGTAATCTAAATTCTAAAGTGATGCAGGTTTCTCTTGTATAGCCCGACTGAACTTGAAAGAAAAAATCAAGGAAATAAATAATGAGATGATCAAATGTGACAGAGGCCTAATGACTTAATTCAATAAAGAATTAAAAGGATCACTGATGTAAAAATATTGAATTACGCTTAAAAAATGGAGGCATAGAAATTGATTAAGACTTTTTCTGCTTCAACTGAAATTTCAGATCATTAAATAACATGTTTTAGGAAAAAGTTGTCTGAATGCAAAGATAGCCTTGTAGCTATGTAGAGTTATCAATAGTATGATTGGTACAGCACATAATCTGATATAAAAATTCATTTTATATTATATGAAAAACTAAAAAGAATACCTATGCCTTTTATAGAATTTCTCAAGTAAACTTTTATAGATTTTAATTTGTTTTAAAAATTTCTTTTATAATAGATATATTTTGATTTTTCAAAATGTAATCAATATTGAAAATTCCTTATATGTCATATGCTGACAGCTCAAACATTGCTGGGTCATTTTTTTTTCTTGCGGTTTTACTACTAGACTTAAAAAGATTTTTTGACTTTTTTATTTAAAAAAAAGAAAAAAAGATTCATTACATTATTAAAAAGTATGCTTCCTTTAAAATTCCTGAGACATAGACTTGATTGATATTTCTCAAATGGTGAAAAATGTAGACATATATAGAATAAAGAGATTCTCCATGAAGATTATAGTTGCTTTTTGGCTTGACAGTTAATGCTTTGGTAATGTAAATATATATAGTGAACAGTCTTCCTGCAACTGTGACAGAAGAACAAAATAGCTAAGAAAAATAACCCCAAAACCCCACTGTTTTCTAGTATTTAATTCAAATTTTTATCTTCTCTTTGATTTTAGCCTCTACTTATCGAGAATGGAATTTTCAACCTCTGGACATCATGACTCACAACGTGGATCCCCAGAGATTATATGTAAAACTGTGATCAGCAAAAAATAAGATTGCATGATGAACTAGACAAGTCCAGAAATTATTGGCTCTGCGATGCCCATGATAGAGAAGTCTGGCAAATCTTGGGGAAGGTCTAATGTCCAATGATGGACATTAAAAAGCTGATGATGACGATGAGGATCAAATACCTCCAGTTATCTCCCTTTTTCCCCCCATATTTCAACAATTAACTTTCTAAATTATCAAAGCAACCAAGTTGCAGGGTCATTTTTTTTAGAGGTTTTATTAATAGACTTAGAGAGGTATTTTTTTTTACCTATTTGTATTTTATTTTTAAAATAAAAAGATTAATTACAATAAACTATGAAAATGAAAAATATTGAAAATTATTTTAAATTTCAGTGTTCTAGAAGTTATAAATATTAAAATTCTAAAACTTCAAAATTAAAAAAAAAACATAAAATACTAAAATTAATGTTTTTATGAACATAGTTCCATCTTGTGTATTGGTGTATGTCTTCTGATGTACATGTTACAGCTGTTTAGGCCATTTTCAACATCTTAACTGTTAGAACGTGAACATCTCGCAAGCATTTTGTAGGTGTGAGCATTATTAAATTTATTTTTGGTTAGTCAAACAGTTTCAAATTGAACCAATCAAATTGAATCACTTAAAAAGGCTTCAGTAGTTGTAGTGTCCGTTTTTCAACATCTTAACCCTTAAGATTAATTACAGTCTTTTTAAAAAAAAATGGATATGCAATTTTTGTGGGTGAACTCTATCCCATGTTGAACTGTCTCACTAGATCAAGTTTTCTTCCACCTTATTTAGATCTTACTCCATTCTTCGGAGAAGACTGAAACATAAACCTTGATGTCAACAATCCAACACTCTGCGATGAAGCTATATTCTCTAGCACTGATTTATATTGAAAAATAAATAGATAAAATGAAATTTAAAAAAAATAGAAATAGACAGGTATAAAGACTTAAATGTGCAACAGTGAAATTCTTTATCTCACCAGTAAAGTGAAGAAACATTTCATGGGTTTTTCTCAACTATGATAAAAGCCTTATTCGTATTTTCACCTAATTCTTCTTTTTTTTTTCACTCACTTGTTCACTGGTTCACTCATTCAGCTGATCATTTGCCCCCCCTCTCTCATCCCACTCCAACTGCTAACATGCAGTCTAACAAAGGCAAACATTAAATTGCATTTTGGGAACTCTATGCTCAAAAGCTTTTTTTATATTTGTGCAAATAAGAATAGCAAGTAACAATTGCAGGGGATAACAACCTGACTCCTTGCATCATAACGTTTCTTTTTTCCTTTTTTTCAATTCTAAAGAATTTTCTTCCATCTATACACCCTTCTGAATCTATCTGTTTCCATTTCCTCTCCTCAACAGCAAATATCCTGATATAAAGTAAACATTTCCACTCGTATAGATTTTACAAGTGCGTCAATGTACTGCTAGGAGTATGAGCAGTGAAATAACTGTCAACCCTAGATGCCTGCTCATAAGCTCAAACTCGCGGCAAATATGATTATAATTATTGGCAATATATGCAAGAATGCCACTTTTATAAACTCAGTTATATGAGATTGCAAGAGTCATTTGCATTGAGCTAAGTCCTCACATAGATGGGGATGACAGCTTTTGAACTGAGGCACGTTACCCAACACCTTTACTGACCAGGGTAACATTAATTCATAATTAGGCTGAATAATGCTCACACTTCAAAGCCAAGTTACCACCTTTTCTGTTATCCGCCCCTGAGTTATTTGCCATAGTAATGGTAACATGATGAATGGTTACCAGCAATGTATACATTCTAGATGTTTCTTTGTGGAAGTCTTTAAAACCACTTGTGCCACTTGAAAGAAAAGCTTCAGAACAAAATCATACCATGGTTTTATACCACTGGCAATCGCCAGATTCATCACTGTATTGCAATGGATAAAAGATTTGGCCATGGCCCAGATGTATGTGTAAGGTTTATACCAAAATGACTAAAGAACACCATTTACAACAGTGATTCTCAAATGGTAAGCACTTGGCATTAGGAGGAGGAATTACCTAAGGGGAGGAATTTCAGTCAGGGGCGGAATTTTAATCGGGGAAGGTATTGGGGAGGAATTTCAGTCAGGGGAGGAATTGGGGAATAATTTCAGTCAGGGGAGGAATTGGGGAAGAATTTCAGCCAGGGGAGGGATTGGGGAGGAATTTCAGCCAGGGGAGGAATTGGGGAGGAATTTCAGTCAGGGGAGGAATTGGGCAGGAATTTCAGCCAGGGGAGGAATTGGGAAGGAATTTCAGCCAGGGAAGGAATTGGGGAGGAATTTCAGTCAGGGGAGGAATTGGGGGGGGGGGATTTTAGTCAGGGGATGAACGTATAATGAAAAGTATAATGGTGAAAGAAATAACTAGATAACCAAAATGGATGAGGAAGTGGGGAAAGCAAGGAGAGGAATGTGACCTGGGACTCTGGGAACCAGTGCTTTACAAGAACAACTATGCAATCTTAAATCTAATGCAAGAGAAAAATTAAGAATAAAACTAAAAACACTGTAAAATAAGAAAGAAGTCAAGAAAAATGCTGTGAAAAATCTCCTGACAATTTACATTGATGACAAAGTGGTTGAAATATAGATGCGTATCAATATCATAGAAGAATACATCGGAAAAATGTGGGGAAGACAAAAAGAAGAGAGAGAGATACAAGAGACATATAAAAACCTTCCCCACCAATGTAAAGTGGTTTTCACCTAACCATGGTAAGACTTTGTAATGCAACAATGCAATGGATAAGGTTGAGGGAAAAAGAATAAGTGATTGAACCTATAATGAGAAGATAATTCCAGATCAATGACTCTGGAAGCACAAGTTAAAGAAAAGAGATAACAGAAATTAGCCAAAGTAGTACATAAGTATCAATAGCAGTATAAAAAATGCATTAAAAATATATACATATAAGTATTGAGTGCGTATGTTGTATATATATATATATAAGTTTTTAATGGTTCATTACAAATTGTACACTCTGTTTCATGTTGAGATTTTCAAATGAAGGTTCATTTTTAAAATCTTGACGTGAAACAGTGAAACATGAACCAATAAAAACTTATATATGTTACAATCGCTTTACCAAAGGTATTGAGCACTGCCGGAGACAAACTAAGGCATCAATTTAGCATAAACCTACATTGTAAATTGAACCTCCCCCATAAAACCTATTTAGGGGGGATGTAAAAAAAAAACAAAAGAATGTTTTTCTAGACATATTACGGAGTAAATGTTGAAATTTTCAGTTCTATTGGTATGGCCTGTACATGTGATAGATACATAGCCAGTCAGCCAGACCAGCTTAAAAACTGAATAAACCTATGTTGACAGTTTTGGTGACAGTTTTGGTTGACGCTTTCTCATAAATCTCAATGATTGTGCCTAATTCCTGAGGCACTAGGCAAAGAAATTTGCTCTTTCATAATAGGTTTTGCTACTCCCAATAAAAGTTTTAGGCAACAATACTTATCCTTCTAGTGTTAAGGAGCCTCACATCTTTTAATCTTCTATCTTATTTCATACTATATAGTAATGTGATTTGAAAAGACTGAAAAATCTTCCAGACATTACTGACTTCATGGAGACATGGAGACACACCTGATTGAATATTCCCCGTTCAAGCTTGTCTAGTTTAAAACTGCACCAGTAAAGAACAGAAAGGGAAGATTCAATACTCAGAGGATCGACGACTGTCATCAACACAATATGTTCTATAATGCATATCAAGCTAATAAAGAAAAATCCTCTTAGTAAAAAGACTTTTGACTGAGTCACTGAAAGAAGAGGCAGAAAAAGAAGAAATTCCACCTGTGAAATAGCAAAAGAAACTCCAAAAAGAACATGGTTCTTTCACTCCATTTTGACCTTTTTCACTTTAAGTGATTCTGCCTAGCTGGCTTTCTATCTATGTATGTATGTACGTACGTGTCATACGTACAGGCCACACCAATGGAGCTAGAGGGCTGA
>VCCN01007298.1:9021314-9042550 GCA_006491835.1 Architeuthis dux
TTTTTTGTTTTTTGAAAATTACCCACCTTAAATAAGTTTTAAGAGGGGTTCGGTTCAATATGCAATGTAAGTTTATGTTAAATTGGTCACTAGTTTGTGCCTGCTTGTTTTTTTTGAAATTTCAGACCTTTTTTTAGTGATTACAGCCCAATAAAAGGTGAGAGAAGTAACCTATTCATTGATCACCCCTTATTCCAACTTTTTAATTGATCACCCCCAACACAGCATATATTAGTGGTGGTGATTCATAATTTCCCTTGGAATGCTAGTGTTCCTTATGAAAAATAAATCTTTGATCACCTTTTCTTCTCCTTCGTCCTACATTATCTCTGTCTTTGTCAGTAATTTGCTGATAATTTTGTGGGACAACAATTATTCATACCCACACAAACATAAGATCACAATGAGAATTCTTTCACACATCAACCATATTTGTATATATAAGTGAGAGGTGTCACACCATCTGCAAGTGTGTGTGTGTCTGTCACGCTATAAACACCAACTAAACATGCATACTCAATGGAACTAGGTATTAAAGTAAAAAGTTTTGAGAAAAAACTTTTCAAGCATTTTGAGGGCGTTTTATTTACAATGTAACTATAATGCTAAAGTGGAACCACACTTTCTGTTTAATATACATATACATATCTACTTATTCTATATGTTAATATATAATTCTTTAAGGAGTCAAAAGTGAAGGGAAACTTTTCCCCTCTTTAGGAGTCAAAAGTAAAGGGAGACTTTTTCCTGTCTTCAAGGGGTCAAAAGAGAAGGGAGACCTTTTCTCCCCCTTTAAGGGGTCAAAAGTGAAAAGAGACTTTTCCTTCCTTTAAGGGATCAATAGTAAAGGAGACCCCCCCGCCCCCTGAGGGATCAAAAGTGAAGGTAAACTTTTTTTTCATCTTTAAAAGGTCAAAGTGAAAGGGAAACTTTTTAAAAAAGTCTGAAAGCTTTAGTCCTTTCTTTTTTACTCCTTAAATATATTACCCAGTGTAAACGGGTACTAGTATTTTATATATAAAGCCATAGCTATAGAGTCTCTTGTTAGAATTCACTTAATGGCTTATGAGCCCTGTTCACTATCTACTGCAGGAGTTCAATATCAAAATATTACAAATGTTCAAGTTAAAAACTTTCACAGACACAAACAAATCTGTCTGTAAATTTAAATTTTGCAAACCATGCTGGTTCAGAAGTTCAACTGCTACACAATAGATAGCATTAGTATTGCTGCTCACTGTTACTCTGTAAGCACAATGCAGTTGTTGTTGTGTCTCTGTGGCGTCATGATGTTATTTGTGGTTTTCACAAATACATACATACTGTACTTAATCACCTGAACACTGTCTCAGAAGACTAAGAGTGGGGCCAGTAATGATAGTGACAAAAAGAAGCATTGCACTATTACGTTGGAAACTTAGGTGAACATTATAATGCAAAGTGAAAGAGATGATACATAGCATGTGTGCACATGAGATGAATCATTCTACTATTGCAACAATTTTAAAGGACAAAGGGGGCATTATGCAACAAGCGAAATATTCTGTACTAAATATATTCCATGATAATTAGTAGTAAATGAAGCTCAGTGATGTAAGAAATGGACAAAACCTGTACATCAAAAAACTGTTGAAGGGTGCTAAAATATGTTGAGTTCTGTAGATCCACTTATTCGCTGTCAACTTTGATATAACACAATATAAACGCATACACTTCTTGGGGTCTACAATTCACTTTTATTCACACTCGAACATAGACGTCTACATGTTAGGACGCCAAAACCGCTAACTAATTTGAACACAGTAATATAGAGAAAAGGTACTCCCGAAATGGGAGAGTTCCACTACCGATCATTAACAAAGAAAGCTAACAGAGTTATTTTTCTTTGTATATGATATATTAACATATTGACAAAGTATACTGTCAAGCAATATTTGGGTATAGCTGTACTGTACAAACCTTTTTTTTACAATGCTGTGTACAGTTTTACAAAAGTAATGTTGGTTTTCTGAACATTTGGACTTACAAACAAACCCCAGGAACCTATCCTGTTCATAAGTAGGGGAGTCCCTGTACAAGTTCCTTGCTTCTTTTTCTCTCTGATGTGACTCCTGATTGACTCAGCTTCTATCACACATGCATACAAATTCTAGTGTATCCAGATATACCAAGTTAAAAATAAATGGCTGATACATATCAGATGCCCGCTGTCTTTAAAATATGCATTTATGTGTTAACATGCAGACAAATTGATCTTTGAGCAGATAAACTGGTTAAAAATAATAATAATAAATAAAATTGATGTATTATTGATTGAATATCTTTTTGTTTATAAAATGCCAAAACATGCTGTCACAAAGATTATTGATTCTTTAACAGTTAAAAAAGAAAAACAGTCACCCTATGATTTTTTCTACTAGTGTATAAACATTGAAATTGTCCATCATTCTCCATAACCTAATCTGAGAAACAGTGGGGGTTGTGAAGTCTCATTTCCTTTTCTTGAAAGACAAACTGCTAGATTATTCACTTCTCAGTGGGTGAAATCTCTGAGTGTTTTTAAAAGTTCTTCCAGGCACTTAACATGTGTTCACATAAATCTTGTTGGTCATAAAAATTCAATAGGTCAATTGCCATTGTGAATCTTTCACACAAGTGGGATATTTGATTTATTCCCACTAATTTCTGCTCAAAAATCAATTACTCGTTCACTATAGCAATGGTGGTGCAACGACAAAACATGCACACAGATATCTACAAAGCATTCAATAATAGATGCTGATAAAATCTACTGCAAAATTCTTTTTAAAAAGATAATTTTGAGAAAGAAAACGGGAGATATTTAATAAAAGTCTATGGTACACATATAGTAAGAAATAATCTCTTGTATCAAAAACCTACACATAAAAAAACATTTTCTCATACCTACCTGCCTGCCTAGAGTGATCATAATACTTTCTAAACTCCCCTACAACACATTGATTATACTGTCAGAAGTTACCTTAATCCCCACGGATCCATTCATGATTCTGTTGGGATTGAAAAAATATCTATACCATTTAATGACATTAAATAAGACAGAACAGCAGTTGTTTGACAACATTGAAACATACTTGTCCCAACCATTATTTCACTACAGATAACTTTATGTTGATGTTGTATCTGAGGTCAGACAGTTCCAAAATTTAAGTGAATAAAGTAACAGGTTTCGTTACTCACTCAATAGAAACCATCATGTGACCAACGTCTTTTGGCAGCATGCAGTGCTGGGGGTGATCAATTAAAAAATTGGAAAAAGGTGCGATCAATGAATAAGTTACTTCTCTCGTGTGTTGTTGGATAGTGATCACTAAAATAATCTGAATTTTTGAAAATGAGTGAATGCTTTAATAATAATAAAACTCTTTTTAAGATACTATGCAATGCCTATTTCTGATATGAGTAGATATGTGTGAATGAATATTAAAAACCCAGTACAAAAGACAGATCTGGTTAGTCACTCAATAGAAACTGTCACTTGACCAACGTCTTTTGGCAGCATTGGGTGTGATCAATTAAAAATTGGAAAAAAGTTGATCAATGATTAAATTCTGAATTTTCAAAAAACAAACTAAGGGATCAATTTAGCATAAAGTTACATTGTAAACTGAATCTGAAACTGAGAATTTTACCTATTTAGGGGGGAATTTAAAAAACAAAAATAATTGTTTCTTCTAGACATAAAGTAAATGTAGAAATTTTCATCCCTCTAGCTCCATTAGTGCGACCTGTACATGTGATACATATGTACATAGCCACCCAGCCAGACCGGCTTAAAGACTGAAGAAACCTATGTTGACAGTTTCTATTAGAATCAAACAGAGAATAAATGCAAGGCAGAAGAAGAAGAAAGTTTTTCAAAAGGAAAACAGGTATACTCTGCTTTTCTGAATGACCTACATTAGTACAGGTCCCCCCACCCCATCCAAATGAAATGGAATAAACTGAAGAAGCAATTACCATTAATTTATATGGGAAGATTTTTGAGCATTTCAAAACTCCAAAAAATAACCTTCTTCTATGTCTACCTACCTTGATATTAAAGGTCGTGTTTTATCGCCTACTGTGGGTGATGCGGAAGGCTTGAAAATGACAGTATACTTGACTGCTTAGCCTCATGTTTTTTCTATTATACAGTTGTTTGTAGGTATACAAAACTTTTAAGTAAGTATCTTGAGTTATCCCCCTTAAGGAGAAGAGCACTTATCAACTTCCGGTAAGGCGTCACTGTTTACGTTCTGGTAGCCGAGATGTCATGTTTTTTTTAAGAGATTGTACACAGTGCACGTGTCAAAGTCCTGTTGCTGTGAATAAGTATGAATAAATTGAATCTGTGAGTATGTATTTTGTTGCATTTTAAATCTGTTGATATCTGTCATAATAATCTTTACAAAAATATCCTGTAAACCTTCCCTAAACCTACATGCCCTTTCAAAATTATAGTCATACTTTCTGCAATTATTGCAGTGCGATCAGTTGTAGCAAAAATCTCACACAAAGTTTTTTTTGGTCTGCAAACGCTCAAATATTTTCCCCATATAAATTAATGGTAATTGCTTCTTCACTTTACATTATTTCAGTTTACAAAATGTTTCATAGGGACACTCTACTTTTGGGTGGCAGGAAAATATGTATTGTGTTTTGCCAAGTTCTTGAAAATTAAGAATAATAATATTATTTTTATAAAGATTAGAAATTCATTAGCAGATAAAACTCTAATTAAAGCTGTAAATAATGTTTTTCTAGGCATTATTAAAATAAATTACTTCTTGATCAATTTCTTAATTGCTAAAATAGTGAAATATTGTGTGGATTTTAGAAGCTTAAAATATTATCAAACTCCTATTGTTGGTGTTGACCTTATTTTCCTATCCTAACAACAATGGCGTCAAGTTCATAGTTCTGGGTAAGACTAAAAAAATGAACAGTTATAAAATTTAAATGATGAATAGAGAGAGAAGGGAAAAAAGAGATTCTATTCCTACATCATCAATCAAGAAAAGAAAGAAAGAAAAAAAAGAGAGAAAATGGAAAGCTATGGACACTAGATTGAATTATCTGGTGTCGCTAACCAGATTTTTTTAATTAGAATTTATTACTTCTTTCTTTTTTTTATCTTTATTATAATTCTTATTTTCATATATTTGATTGTTTGTTATGTGGATATAAGAGAATCTGACAGAATGGTAGATGTAATTAAAACACCCTTCATTTCAACTATCTGGCATGGATAGTGTATTTTTCTGCAGTGTTCAAATTTCTTCTGACAAAGTCACTCGCAGCGACGAAATGCATAAAGGTTTATCTTCATGATAATAAATATGTTTGAGATGTAACATGCTTTTCTCAATCTTTCTTTTCCACATTGTCTAATCACATCTATCATATATTTGACTAAAAAGATAAGTTCATTTTGCCAAGATCAAGATGAATTTCAGTATTACATCACCGACTTGTGTGGAAGCTTTATCTTCGCAGGGTTACTTTCTGCTTTTGCTTATATATAAGGTTTATTCTCAATATGAAACAGGCTGAAAAAATTAACCAACCTTTGTAATTAAAAGATTACAAGCAAGTATGAATATATTTAACCTGGAGATCCCATCTGTTTAAAGATATTGCACTGTTTGAATAAGTGAAAAGAGTGATTTCCATGATTTCCAAATTTGATGGCCAGTCGTTAGGGCTTTTTTTCTTCCCCAGCAAATCTATTCACTGTTACATATTAAAACGTGTACCACTGTGGCTTGTCTTGATTTTCATTGCCAGATGTCAATGTTTTCTAATAATAAACACATTGTATGATTGTCTGGAAGTGCCTCAAATCCTCTCATCGATTTGTGTAACTTGATAAATGACAGCTCTGGTTAGTCATTAAATAGAAACCGTCCCCTGACCAATGTCATTTGGCAGCACGCAGTGTTGGTTAATTGAAAAATTGGAAAAAAAGGGGTGATCAATGAATAAGTTATTCTCTCGCCTTTTGTTGGGCAGTGATCATTAAAATTTCAAAAAACATGCGTGAATGCTGCTAGACGCAAACTAAGGGATCAATTTAGCATAAACTTACATTACAAATAAAACCCCCATTAAAAACCTATTTAGGGGGAGAAAAGTTTTTCTAGACATAATAAGGACTAAATGTTTTAATTTTCAGCCCTTTAGCTCCATTGGTGCGGCCTGTACGAATGACACATACATAGCCAGCCAGCCAGCTGGACCAACTCAAAAGCTGAAGAAACCTATTTTGACAGTTTTGGTGACAGTTTTGGTTGACGGTTTCTAATAACTTTCTGAAGGTGCATAATAGTGTTTTGGCTTTTCCAACAGTAATTTGAGATGAGATGAAGCTTTTCACTGGCAGTGTCTAAATATTTTGGCACTCTGTGGCAGAATTCCAGTCGAACATAGAATTGATTTTAATCAATACAATGAATTCAGGAAAAGAGACGGGGCTCCTCTATAAAATAGCAATTAATCCAATTAGCTTTAATGGCTGGCAAACATAAGAAGATATCGAATCTCCAGTTCCCACCTGACCCAGAGATCCTGAAAAAAAAAAATCTATTAGGAGCTAATTAAATTGCAATCCAGGTAAATTGGTATCAGTAGCCTGTGAATTTCACAAGATTGACTGCTTAGGAAAATGTTTATTTGTTTTCGTTTAAAATCACTATTGCTTTTATAGTTAAGGAGTTTGGATATCTGCAGCTCTTAAAAAATATTAGTGCTGCTGAGAAAATGAGAAGAAAGGTTAGTTATTACTAACTCATCTTTATACTCATCCAATTTTACTTTTATCTAAGATACTTTGACATCTTTTACTGAAAAAATGATATTTTCTAGAGCTAGGCTGATAACATTTTTAAAATCTACATAAAGAGGTTACCCTGTTTACAAATTCTCAGCGCAGTATAACTTCCTATTAAGGAATGGTGGCTAATTAAAAATGGAAAAAATAATTTGGCTGTCATCGCTCCAAACAAAGTAGTCCTTGTTCTTGGATCCATAGCTACTGAATATTCAGATAATATTTTACAGGACTTCATTTCAGACCAAAAAAAAACCTGACCAAAGTTATTGGTCCACTTGATATGGTTTGACCCATATGCAAGAAGTAAAATGTATTTATTTCTTGCTGCTGTTAAGTCATCATTAAATGCATAGCAGTCTATAATAGCATATCTCTGAGAGAGGCACATTCATCCAGAATGAATTTTGTTGAATTCTATTAATTGAAGCATGCAATTCTGTTCTTTTGATTTCTGGAAAGAAACCTGACACTATTGTTTTATCACAGGTATGTTTTTGTATTTTAATGACTTCCAGTATTGTGTTTATTGTTATTGGTAAAATGAAATAGATATTTACTAAGCTTAGCTTAGTCTGACATGGTGAGGCACCCAATAGGTAAACTGAAATAATTCAAGGTTTGTCTTAAGATGTGATTTCATCTAGATTTGTTTTAGCTTTAGTACTAACACTATTTCTTTTCCTTTAATAATAATAAAACTCTTTTTAAGATACTATACAATGCCTATTTCTGATATAGGTAGATATCTGTTAATGAATATTAAAAACCCAGCACAAAAGACAGGTCTGGTTAGTCACTCAATAGAAACTGTCACTTGGCCAACATCTTTTGGCAGCATTGGGTGTGATCAATTAAAAAATTGGAAAAGGGTTGATCAATGAATAAGTTAATTCTCTCGCTGGACTGAAGAAACCTATGTTGATACTTTTGGTGGTAGTTTTGGTTGCCTGTTTCTAATAGAACATTAGGTTATTTAGCCTTAAGTCCGATGCTCAAACCAACCCTATTAGCGACCCCACTTTCCCAAGGAGAAATATTATCTGTATCGTATGACAGGTACATGAAGATTTAAGGCTTACATCTTTCCCTAATGCATTAGCAGGGACTTTTTAAAAAAGTATTTTGCCAGTACCATTCCTTGATTTCTTACCTGCAATCCTCAAAGAGAACTCTGATCAATATTGTAGGCTTTGAAGCAATGGTAATGGTTTGTACAATAATAGTTCCTTTTTAGGAATCAGAGGAAATCATGGAAATCATCTCTAAGAGAGCAGCTGAACACAATGATAAACCATTGCTTATAGATTGGCCTTTGATTTAACAGCTGAACAAAAGAGAATCATCGTTGTTTGTGGTTTGTTTGGACTAATTTCCTTGTCTTTGTTATGCGTTTTTTTTTTTACAACATCCTGAGGAAAGCCAGAGGGTACACGGCTGAAACATAGTGAAAATGTTTTTTTCACTACAAAGACGAGGAAATTAGTCCAAACAAACCATATATAATGGTTAAAACACCTCGTCTAACAAAATTCAAACAAGAACCAAAACAGAAGGCCTATATTAAATTTTCATATGTTGCAATATCATGGTGTAAACACTTATTTCTTATTGATTGGCTTCAACATGTCATGACTGACAATGAATAAAGCATCCATTTTTGGAAGATTGTTAAATACCACAAGTACATCTATCATCATTGGAGGCCCCCTGCCAGAGAGCAATGGTTAGCAAATTGCAGACCATAGGAATTAGAAACCAAAACTGTCAAAATAGGTTTCTTCAGTTTTCAAGTCGGTTCGGCTGGCTGGCTATGTATGTATCATACATACAGGCCACGCAAATGTAGCTAGAGGGCTGAAAATTTCAACATTTACTCCTTATTATGTCTAGAAAAATGATTTTTTTTTTTTAAACTACCCCCCATAATAGGTTTTTACAATGTAAGTTTATGTTAAAGTATTTTTAAAATTTGAAAAAGGTGAGAGAAGTAACTAATTCATTCATCACCACTTTTTTTAATCGATCACCCCCAACACGAAATGCTGCCAAAAGATGTTGGTAACATGAAGGTTTCTATTGCATGACTAAGCAGACCGGTTTGTATTATATTTGGGTTTATAATGTGGTGTTCTTCACTTCAAGTATAACATTTATTGAGGAACCTAAAGAAGCCAAAGGTATGTACTGTATATGCTGATATATAAGACTGACAATTAATTAGAAGAAAATACTATGTAAATAGTACACATCAGCCAATGCGCTGGTATTATGACTAGGGGGCTCAATATGGACAGTTACGGGTTTGGATGAGTTGCAGTGAGCAGTAGCCCTGCAAATACCCTTGTCAACCATCCATCTCATTGTCCGCCATATATGGTATATATATATTTGATCCTCATTGGGTGCCTCATTGATATGACTAAGTGCAAGCCTAAGCTAAGCTTAGTAAATATCTGAAGGTTGATTTTACAGACAATTGCTTGTGTAGTGAGTTATATCCTAACAGGTTGCCACCACTATCATGGTCATATACCAGACTAAGCTAAGTTTAGTAAATATCTACATTCGCCATCAGTGACAAGACTGTTGGGATAGAACAGGGGTTGGCAACCTTTTTGCTTCTGCGGGCTGGATTGTGTATGATCGGGAGGATGATGTGCCACATAAATCCCATAAAATGCTTGAAATATGGGAATTATCCATTTAAATACATTTAGATATAGTTTGCCTCAAATTAATGAATAATACATGCTAGAAAATCATTTGTGCTTAAAAAAGGATGCAAGTTAGTAATCAAAGAACTCGATTTAGTTGCAATTTATTTCAATCAAAGCATCTTTTAAATCTATTAAAAAGACACAAAAAATCTTTAAAACTAAAAAAGTGTGCATAGTATCCCAATATTTGCTCGTGGGCCTGTCAAAATTGCCTTGCGAGCCAAATCTGGCCTGTGGGCCATATCTGGCCTGTGGGCCATAGGTTTCCTACCCCGAAATAGAACAAGAAGTAAGGAAAGTTAGAGTCATGCCTTTCCTGAAGGACTCAGCAAAAAATCTCCACATTCCACAAAGCATAAATATTAACTTTGCATAAGATAGAAATGGCTTCTAGCCCCAATATCAGATTCTTGGCAAATAACAGTTTATGACAATTTTGCAGCCATGAAGGATTCTACAATCCTGGCAGAGTTTGGAAATATCTCTGGTTTCTGTCTGATAAAAAAAATCTCAAGTTCTCTTAGACATTCAAGATTCTCTCTCTCTCTCTGTAATTTCTTTCTCGTAATTAGAGCTCCTACCATTCTAAAGAAAGTGGATAATAGTTGTCAGATGCAACTACCACTTGATTGGAAACACTTTGCTCTTTTCCTTCTCAACCGATTCTTGATATCATGATGGAAAGTGAATTGAAGAATGCAAGATTCAGGGATGTAATGACAGGGAAAAATTTTAAAAAGAAAGCTTAAATAGTTTTGCAGATTATTGACAGCCAGTTAATGGCATTTAAATGGAACTTGTTGAATTACAGTTGTTGCCAAAAGTGTTTTGAAATGAGCTGACATAATTTGCTTTGAGTTTACTAAGAGATGTTTTCCATTTTATAGTGAGAAATGTGTGATTTCAATGTATTTTGTCTCCAGAGCACTTGTTGGACATCTTATAAAATATTAGCATTTCTAAGTGTTATACAATTTGACCAAGTAGTATTTTTCAATTAAGCTATTCAACTTGTTGATGCTTTATATTTGGGCTTTAAATCATAATCCTTTTCACAGAGTTTAGGAGTGGTGCACGCACACACACACACACAAGATTTTTTTTATCAGATACACACACACATGTACACACACATACACACAGTTTGGGCACTTGCTGGAAAATGATGGTTAGCAAGTTAATCTGCTAGATCATTGCAGGGTGTTAGCCATGAATTTGATTTCTTGCTGTTTTTATAGGATTGAGAATTTTCCGAGGTCCTCATCTTTGTATTAAAAAAAAGATACTAAAAATGGTCAAAAATGGCCCAAAATAGCAAAAAATGATCAAAATGATCAAAACAGAGCTCAGGTTAATTTGGAAATTGGAATTAGGTTTCTATTGGGAATTAGCCTTTAAATGGCTAGTGAGAACACTGACTAACACCCTGCTTTACTAGTGTGGTGAGTTCAATCTTCACTAGGTGTACCACTCTTATAGCTTTGCGCCAAATTAGAACAACCTTAGTAAATATATGTTGCAAGTTTTAAGAACACTCTCTTAAGCCCCAACATTGATGACATACATATACACAACAACTTTTGTGTATGTCCTCATAAGCTCTTGAGCTAGTTCAGAAACTGGTCTTGAAGGTTGTTCTTTAATTATTAATCCACTGTACTTAGATGAGGTTTTAAGAACAAACTTACACTGCCACTTAATGATGAGGGCACATGCGATTATCTCTACACAAATTTTAAGTTGTCATATTCTCAAAAGATGGTTAAAATGTTTACAAACTATATATAAATTAAATTCTAAAGACTTTTCTTCAGATTAATTCAAGTTTGGGATATAAGTCACAGTTCATTATTACTCATGGTAGATAACATATTGAAGATCCATGACCTTGTAATATATCAAAAAACGGTTTCTGGAATGGCCAGATTGCTTTGGTTTATCACTACAGACAATTAATCTGACTGACAGCCCTTCAGAAATTATTTTGCTATCAGAAAATGTGACTTCCTACTCCAAATTTATTATAGTAGAAGTTGACTGTTGTCTGCGGCAGGTGGTAAATATATCCTCAACAATTTCCTCTGCTTCTAGATATATCTATAACCCACACAATTAACAAAACTCCTCACAATAGCAGATTTAGTTGACTTCTTTTTATATCATTGTAATATCCCTTTGAATACCGAGCATAAGCCAACAATTATTGAATCTTTCAAGAATAATTAAATGCAATAACAGATAGTTTCTATCAATGGTAAACTACTGTCAGAACTAGTTATTACAGTCTCAGCTGAAGATTTATCCAGTTACTTAAGATAATAACAGATTTTTAGGATGAGGAAGAAGAGGGAGGTTGTAATATCTCCATTTGATTATTACTGATTAAAAAAGACTAAATGGAAAAAGAACACTTTGTACACTCTACTGTTGTACTTCCCTTCCTTGTAATTTTGCCAAATCAAAGAGACATAAATCAGCATCATAGACTTGATGGTGCTAATACCATTCTTTGATAAATCAATCTCAATCAAATGTGCAGGATCGTAATGATAATAAACAGCAAAATAATAACAATAATACAGACTTAGTAAAAACTAAGTGATAAACATAAATGAACACTAGACCATATATATGTATGTAAGTATGGTGTGAACTCTGATTCAAAGAAATGCTTTCAATTTCAGTAAGAAACCTAATAAATCAAATCCGCCAGCAAATGTCACTGGGAATTTTCTTATCTATGTATTTAAAAGATATATATTATATAAAAGTGCACATATATATATTTAGGTATATTAATATTCTTATTTACATAAGCATAAACTTTCCACTTTTTCACAAAGATTTAATGGAACAAACAAAACAGTTTATTTATAATTATTTTAATTCTTAATTAATTCAAATTAATTCTTAACATCAATTTTCACAACTCTCAGGTTTAGAATAAAATTGATAAATGTTGTAAAATCAAGGTTACTTAAACATGACTTATTATGGTTTAGGGTCAGAAATGCTGTAAAATCAAGGTTACTTAGACAAGACTTATTAAGGTTTAGGGTCAGAAAGAAAATGTGCTTGAGTGGTTGAATCCAAATTCTTCCCAGAAAATTGCGTTTTGCTCCAAGAAAAGGGTTCCATGGTAAAGATATCATACTGGCACAGGTTTTAAACTATATTCTAAAAATGTTGTGTGGCCCTGGGACCACCCAGGGACTCTTTTCTGATTTTGAAATAGCCGGATATTTTCTGGACAGATCGGCTTAGTGAGGGGCGGGGGGCTACATTCTGGTCATTGGGAAGATTTTTGCAAAATTGTGACAAATATCACCCAAAATAAAAACATCTCAGAAATTGACAAAATACCCAGTCATCAATTCTGTAATTCTGCTATGTACTCGATATAAATTGTACATAATGGAGGAACAGTTTTGTGAATCATTACTTCACTCAAGGTTTTAGGGCTGTAGGCCCTTTCTAGTTGGGAATACCTGCCCGGAGGGTGGGTATATTCAGCTAGTGTTTGTAATAATTATAGCCAATGGGGAATACCTTAAGATCTCACTTTTAGTGCAATGGAGATGTACTGAATGGAAGATGAATCTGGCATTTTTTTCATTATAAATCTGTAATTATGTGCTTATCAACTGTTTTAGAGGTTTTGAGCACTGTTCTTGTAAACCAGGCGGTCATGGTGTTGAATCTCATTGAAAGGAAGATTCGAACATTTTATTTAGATTTTTGTCAAATTCCAGTCCAAGTCAGAAGCTGGAACTGACTTTGTTTTCCTACTGAAACAACAACAACAATCCTCACCAAATTTAGGGGAGTAAACTCTTCCCTGTTTGTCTGTCCTGTCACGTTGACTAAACTGATATATAAAATTAACAATCACGACCAAGTGATTTTTTATAATTTTCTATTTATTATATATTCAATACAAAAGTTCAGGTAATCATCTTCAGTCGGAATAAAAGTAGGAGTGTAGTTTGACCCTGCAGCAGCCAGACTTATACAGAAGAATTTTCATAGCACTGAAAGATAATGTTGTCATTCTGTGGAATTTAGGCAACACACACACACACACACACAAACATATTGGGCTTAGCTCCATTTCAGTTCAGATTTTGATACAAAAATCTCTATGGATAAAATGGAAAAAAAAACTCATGGGAAATTGAAAATCAACAGTATTTTAGTTGATATTTTAGTATCTGATGGACAAATAAATAGGAGAAAACTCATAGCCACAAGGCATTTCTTTGAGTACCATAACTAAAGAATGTAACATAAGTTTTTTTTTAAAGGTGAGCTACTAGAAATCCAGCCTAGGGCATTGGTAATTATTCTAGACATCAGGGAATGTTCCAAGTCTCTCCCTTAGACACTTTAGGCAAGAGTTCTTAATAGTAAATTATTTTATCTAAGCCTTGTAGAGAAGGCTGGCCATATTGAACAATAAAAACTAATTTTAAAACATAAAACCATTGTCTTGTTAAAAATGTCAAGTCATGATTTGTTAATTTTAGAACATATTTTGTCGTAGTTAAAATGCCATACTTTGCAGCTTATAAGATGTACTAGCAAATAGGATGCATGCAAATTTAGTATGAAGTATGTTGGTAAAATAAAATTGAAGGAAATTTTCTAGAGCCTGCCCTGCATCCAACTGGGGGAGATTTGTAGATCTCAAGCTTAATCCCAAACCTGACCTTTACTGAGTTAGACGCAGAATGATTTTGAGGGTGAGATTTTGAAAAAAATGTGCATCTTATATGTTACAAAATAGAGAATGTAAATAAGATCAGAATCAAAAACAAAACGAAACTGTCTTTATTATTATTATTGGATGAAGTAGAATGATTGCTCTTTATTTCCGATCACGCAGTTATTCGTTGCCATAGAAACGATGACCTGAATTGAAAGTTGTATAAAACAACTAAAATTAAGACAAAGGTAAAAACTAGTAAAATTTAATAAAAATAAAAATAAACTGGTGTGAATAAATCAATAAATAATAGTAGCAACATCTTGTCTCAGAAAAGTTTTTAAAAAAAGGAACCAAATCTAGTTATAATCACAAATCAAAAATAAAAATCCTGTTAAATAGATTATTAATTCTCGTTTCATTTTGCTTGTTTTCCATTTACTAATTTGAGCCAACCATGTATTTTCGTGAGACAGTCAATGAAATTTTATAATGATGTATTCGCATTCGTAAGTCATGGCTGGTATTATGCAACCGTTGTATACTTTACGCTTTAAGCACATTGGCAAGGCGCTCTTCATAATGTCTCTGTTCATACCAAATGTTTTCCAATCTATTTTGCAGTCATGGTCTTTCTCTAGCTTTATTACCTGTCCTAGGTAAATGTATTTATCAACCTCTTCTAGAGCCACTCCTATCAAAAATAGGGACAAATTGACAAAAGTAACGGAAGAATACTATGAAGATTTCCTATCTATACTGCTGAGTATATCTACGTACCTGACCCAGCACTAATTGATTAAATTATAACCACTTTTTACTCATATAGGGTGTTTTTTAATGCACTTCCTGAGAATACACACCTATCATTGAAATCTATCGCTTAAAAAAAGATATTGTGTTATTTTAATCTTTGAAATGCTGCACATAAAATGTTGCAAAATGTCGCAAACAGTGCATCTAAAATGTGGGATTAATATGATTCAAAGTTGAGCTGAATTAAAGATCAGCTAAAAAAGCTCTAAACAACCAAAACATTAAAAAGACTCTAAAATATGAAAGAAGACATGTATGTGTGTGTGCCTACATATGTATATGCTCACCTAACATCGCAGATAACAATATCTAGCCATTCCCAGATTTTACAAGGACATGAATGTAATGTAGAACAATAGGTAGATTATGAAGCACCAATTTACTACTGCCACACTTGTTTGCCTTGGAAATATATATAAAAAACCTGGCTCATATCTGGATTAAAAAAATGACTCTTGGCTCTGAATGCAAACAAGCCACCATTTAATCTACTCAGAAGGCATACACACACCCATATTGAAATGGGAATGTGAATGCATATATGATTATAAATGCATGCATGTGTGTGTATATAATGTGTGTTTGTGTGTAAATGTATGTGTCTGGCTAGATGTATAGATAGATATTAAGGCTCTGACAGAAAAACATCAATAGTAATTTTGGAAAATTTATGAAAACATAAATATTTGTGAAATTTTGAGAATGCATCATTTCATTTGCCAGGCAAACCAATATGGCTTCATTTTTATTTTGTGTGTGAAGTTTTTAAAGTTGTACATCATTGGTTTCAAGTTTTAAGCTTTTTTTATTTTGTGAACCTCCAATGCAATCCACCTTATTCACTCCTTTTTGTAACAAGATGAGGGGGAAAAATGTTCACTTGAAAATAGGATCAATACAACATATAAAACATGTGCACAGATGCCATCAGTTTGAATCAAGAAAAGCTGAGTAAGCAGATGTGTCAGAAACAGCTTTAAAAAGCTTTGAAAGACATAAGTATATAGAGACTGCCCTAAGAGTCATGAAAGAATTTAAACATTTACTATCTTTCTTTTTTAAAAACTAATATTCGTCAATCTTCTAGATGTTTTTGTGAAGCCTAGAAAGATGACCATACAGGTTACATTATTAGAAATCGTCAACCAAAACTGTCAACATTGGTTTCTGCAGATTTTAAGCTGGTCTGGCTTGCTGGCTATGTATGTATGTATCATGTATACAGGTGCACCAAGGGAGATAGAGGGCTGAAAATTTAAATATTTACTCCTTTTTATTTCTAGAAAAAACGCTTTTTTTGTTTTTTGAAAATCCCACCCCCTAAATAGTTTCTTAGTGAATGGTTCAATTTGCAATGTAAATTTATGCTAAATCGATCCTTTAGTTTGCGTCCGGCAGCAATCAAGCTTGTTTTTTGAAAATTTGGACTTTTTTTAGTGATCACTGCCCAACAAAAGGCGACAGAAGTAACTTATTCATTGATCACACCATTTTTCAATTTTTTGATTGATCACTCCCAACACAGCATGATGCTAAAAGACATTGGTCGCATGACAGTTTATAGTTAGTGACTAACCAGACATGTCTTTTTTTTTATTACTAGTAATCTGCAATCTTTTAGATGTTTTTGTGAAGCCCCAACAGGTTACATTATTTTTGATACATAATTAAAATTGATCCCAGTTTTGTAAATTTCATTTAGAAAAAGAAGTCAGTAAAATACTATTACTGTATTTACTCTAGTAGAATGCGATCTTGAATACCTACTTTTTGTAGGTAAAGATCAGTGAAATATGTATATATGTTATGAATATGTATATATGTTATGTAACAAATACATATTTCCAGATAAGAACAGATGTATACACGACTGCATCTCTGTAAATTTTAATCACATAACGTTTTTTTCACTCAAGACAATAAGTATATATGTACTACCTCCTGATATGTGCATGTGTGTGTGTGTATATATATATATATATATATAATTTTCAACTCTCATTAGAAACAAACTGTACAGCCAACGCTTGTTATTTCATTTGATAAGAACGTTTATAAGATAATAGATATTGATTTTCTTATTTTGGAAGCAGCCATTAGCAAGCCCAGTCAATGTCAACTTTTGTTATTGGCTATTATAGAGTGTGGCTCAAAGAAGAAGGCTGTCAGCTGAAGTTAGCCAGTACCACAAACACCAGCCACAACAGTATGTTGGCGGAGTTCATGTTATTCGTAATCTTGGACAGAGCAAACACTCCAGTGTACAAATATACCCACAAAGTACCTATTTTTGACAAGAGGAATCATTAAGTCTTTGTATCTGCAAAGCGGTTTAAACCACAATTTAACCCACACTACTGAAGAAGTAATGGTATCAAAAATAACAGTGACTGTTAAATCCCCCAGACATGTCAGGTTTAAGATGAAATACTACTTTGGTTGAAGTCCAAGGGATCGTTTGAATTTTCACTACTACAATTATTACTATAAAAATTAATTATATTAATATTCAAACAACGTTGTTGAGCACACGTAGGAAATAATTTATTCAGTTTTATGGTAATTAAGAATAATTTAAATTTGACTTGAATTATTTTTTATCAGGTCTGATAACAATGATAGGCTAAGTTGGGTTTTTTTTAATAAAGAGTGGCTCGTGTGATCTACTGTATAAAATAGAATAGAATTTTGATTACTTTTTTGTTTTTTATCTTTTGTAAATTGTCTATTCATTTTCAGTATCTGTATTTTTGTTATGATGGATTTAAGCTCTTGGAAGTTTTTTTAAGATTTGTGAATTCATTATTTTTAAGCTAATCAAAATTCAGAAAGATGTTTTCTTTTTCATTTTTTTTTTTAACTCTTTCTCCTCTGCAACAAATATTTTGAAGAAACAATGATTAAGATAAAAATAGAGAATTTGAATAGTCGCCGGTCAATTTTCTGTGAAGTTAATTTGTTGTGAAGTTAATTTGTAGTGAAGTCAATTTGCTGTGAAGTCAATTTGTTGTGAAGTCAATTTGCTGTGAAGTCAATATGTTGTGAAGTCAATTTGTTGTGAAGTCAATTTGTTGTGAAGTCAATTTGTCAATAGGACAATTTGTCGCCAACTCCAAGAAATATTCAAAATTTAAAAAACAAAAAGTTTAAAACGTTAGATATTGAAAAATAATAAAATTTAAGATTATCTGCAACTGCTTTTAAGAAAATAACTTTTTTTTGTTCAGATGGATGTTTGGATGGTTTCTTATCCCTGAATAGATTTTTGAAATTTAGCATTTATAAAGCTTTCTCCATATTTTAACATATCAATTTTCTGCCCATAAGGAAACAAGCAGCATGACAAATTGGAGTCTGCTTTTTTTAAATCCATGTTGATGGGTAGGATTCTTGAATAAATATGATGGGTACCAAATTCAAATATGCTAAATTACTATAGGATCATTTGTCTAATGAGTATTGTTCAAACCTACAAATGTAAACAAATTGTAAAACCAACATCAGAGAGATGAATTATCCTATCGACTAATTGACCGGTGACGAATTGTGCTAGCATCATAGGGACAAATAATAGAATGAAGATGATCAGGACATATAAGGAAAAAACTGAATTTTATCCAAATTAGAAATTGTAATAAGTTTAAGACAATTAATAGAGAAAAATGGAAGAAGGTTATGCTAAAGAATCAATGTAAGTAAAGTCTACACATGATCCTTATATATAATTTGTTTTCCCCAATATTTTCTCCAGTGTCTTTTTTTATAGGATAAGTGTCTTTGATATTTTTTTGTTTTTTGACTTTGCACACTGTCATAACACCATACAAACATGGGATTGAAATCTGCTCAATGTGTGCAATTTGCATGTCTACATGGTAATTAAAAGCATTTTGAAGAAACTTGCAGATATGTTAATGACTGAATATATTGGATAAAATTATTAGGAACTCTATTTTTTTATTTGATTCATGGGGTCTGCATATGCCAGATTAGTTAGATTTTGAGCTGTTGTACAATTTTATAAAGATAGAGATAAAAAAAATAGACAAATGAAATTTTAAAGATACATTATATACTCTGAAGGCAGATTAGTGATGCTAATATTTTTGCTACAAAGAAAAATGAGAAAGATTTCCTTTCAAAAAGTGATATTCGGAGAGATGGTATCACTTTGGGAGATAGAATAGCTGTATTTAAAACTGAGATTTTTATTAATCGATTCTATACATACGTAATGAAAATCAGTAATATTACACATTGTCATTTCTGGCATCAACCTAATCAGGAAATAATTAATTGTGTAAGGATAGGTGAAAAAAAAGGTTGGGATTGGTTCTATTTGTATATGTATTCAAGCTAATCTAAGCAGTTTGATGGATTTTGAGGATACTTTTTAAATAGAATTCATGATGAACAAGTTAGATTTAGGTTTCTTGTTCAATTTTATGAAACTGACACAAATACAGATGGAAAAATAAAATTTATTTAATCAATAATATTCTCTGAAGGCAAATATCTATTTTCTCATTTAAAGCAAGTCCAAAATGCCAAATGAAATGTGTATCCATATATACATGTACATTAGCTGAAATCTAAAATCTTTGCAAATTATTTTGAGTTTCCACATTGTCTTTTCCATTCAGCATATACATATATATATAGAGAGACATATTTTTCTTTGGTGTGTATGTGTGTGTGTGTGTGTGTAACCCTTTTTAATGAGCACACAGATACTACACTCTGATCCTAGGCAGAGTGCACATCTATACGTAAATAATCCCATCATTTTTTACGGGTACAGTGCTATTTTTAATATAAATTACAGATAGAATGAAATGGTCAATCTGCGGCTTTTGAAAAAAAATGTCTAAAACCATGATTTCAACTTTCATGATTCAATTTAGTTTTTTAAAACTTTTGCCATTATTTTATCTACATATGTGTTTGTCAAATAAAGAGTATTGTGGTGTATTGGGTTTGCAGCTTCTAATCAGGTGTTTTTCATTTGGCTAATCCCTGGTTATTTGCTCCTAAAATATGATAGCATAATGATTGCTAAAAGTTATTCCCCTTGAAGTCTAAAAATGGCTAGATTTTTCATTTTTTTTTTATTTCCAGCTAAAAATGTTACTTATGCTCCAAAATTCATTCAAAGGGTTAGGGTTAGGGATTAAGGGTATGATTTTGAGAATGATATCTTATATTTCAAGAATAGTATCTTATGTGAGAACAACAATATTATTTGAAGCATACATACAATTTTTAGCTATAAAGTTAGCTGCAACTGAAAAATCTAGCCACTTTTAGCCATCAAAGGGGATAACTTTTGGGAATCTTTATGCTATCGGATTTTAGGACAAAATAACCAAGGCTAACCTTCATTTGTAATATTTGTTCTTCTCCGAGCAGTATTGAGCTGACTAGTTGGCATTTGAGACAGAATAAAGAAAATTTTAATAATTCTTTTTAGCTATACTCGATCTCAACTGTTTTTGGTTGTTATATTTGTTGTTATGTGATTTTTATTAGGTATGGGAAACGGTATTTCTGTCATCGTAGCTTATATGCTATTAATGGCACCTAAAATAAGATAGAGGTAACTGATATGACTGGACCAATCCATAAAAAGATTCGAAAAATATCAGACAGGTATGTATTAACATTCTTCTTACAGTGTTTTCAATTTTAGCAAGCATAGCAACGTGATCTGTTTTATTTTATTTATTTATTTTTGTCAACTCCAGACTTGGACTGGAGTTGACTTTGTTTTTCTACCATAACAAGAACAAGAACAAGAACAAGAACAAGAACAATCCTCACCAAATTTAGGGGAATAAACTCTTCCCTGTTTGCCTGTCTCATCAAACCAAACCAATATGTAAAATTAACATTCCCCTACCGTGATTTGAAATCATGACCAACTGATTGATAGGTGGCTCTCTTACTGACTGAGCTAAATTGACAAGTCGTACATATTTCCAAATATTTATGTTAGAAATATGCAAGGGCTTATTTCATTCTAATAAATAAATACATTTATAAAATTAACATTTTCCTATCATGATTTGAAATCACAGCCAGCTCTCTTACCGACTGAGCCAATATTTATCTTACAGATATACAAGGGCTTATTTCATTCTAATAA
>VCCN01007298.1:9053480-9065785 GCA_006491835.1 Architeuthis dux
TGGGTAATTTTTCTTCTTTTTTTTTGTTGTTAAACCTTTTTTTCTTCTTCCTTACATACTATGGTACCTGTGCTTCCAATTTTTTTTCTCTTTTTGTAAAATATTTATATCTTTGTATTAGAGATGATCAAAACCAACACAGTTTTGTAAGAAATGGTGGTTGGTCGGGGTTGGTAGTAAATACTGTTTTTTTTTTTGTTAACAAGTAATAAGTTAGTACTTTAAGTTCACTCTTTTAAGTGGTGGTGCTCTGGTCATCATCGTCGTCGAAGACTTTTTTTTTTTTTAATTAAAGAAACTATATGAAAATAAAGTAACAAATAAGAAAACAATACAAGCAGGAACACTCACCACGACAATGATGTATTGTAATGGTATAGTAGGTGACTGATGATCCAAAATGTGTCCGTTTGCATCCTGTGCAGTCAGAGGTGCCTTGTCCAAATTCTTTGTGATTGCAGCCGCTGATCGGGGTTTCCGTGGCAGGAATCGATGATGCTGACCAAGACGTCCACGACCAGAGGAAGGATTCTCCAATTCCTCACCATTTATCCTGTGTTGTTTGTTATGATTGTCATTATCACCAGTGATAATATTCCGTCGACGGCGTTGCCTCTTCACGTTGTGGCGACGACCTGTTGATGATGAATATGGAGATGACACGAGACTAGCTTTAGCTTTGCCATTATTTGTAGAAGCAGAGGCAGCAACAGACAAAGATGAAGAATCTTTCTCTGTTTTTTGTGTTGCAGAACGTAAGATGCGAACCAAAACCCCGACGTCGGGGTCGTCGGGTTTTCTTTTGCTCGTGTGAATTTGGACCCCTTGACCAGAGAAGGAAGAGAAGGATCGGTGCTGTTGATTGAGGAGTGTAGGGGGCCAGTGGAAAGGCATGTCATCATCACCCGTCATTTGCTTCTTGTTGCTGGTGCCATTACTCTTGTTGTTATTATTATTATTTCCACCTGTTGTGTCGTCGACGCTGGCAGCCGCCGATATGACATCATGTAACGTGCTACCACCTGGAAATAAGACACACATGACAGTTCAGTAATCAGTTTTAGTTTATAAACAGACGGAATTAACTTTTTAACTCTAGAAAAGCAACTAAATCATTTTTATGGCTGTGGACTAGGTAGTAATCGTTACGGTTATTATTATTAGTCGAAAGTTGCTAAAGTTAGTGAAAATCGCTAGGCAACACCTATTGACGTCATGTGCTGTTTGCCAAGGAAATAGAAAGCAGAAAACGAAAGCACTGACTCTCTCTATTCAAATCTTTCTTCAGCAGTTTTATATTTTGTTGTCATTCAGCAGTCACATTGTCGTATGCACAAAAGAAATGATAATCAAATAATACAATTTACGGTACCTTTCTCTGCGCCACATTTTTTTTAAACTTCAGTTTTTTTAAAAAGTATTTATTTACTTTACCAGAGACCAGTGACGACATTTCTCTGTTCATTTCTTTTTTCAACCACCCCACTTTCTAAAAAATACCTAACAAAAACTAAACCCAAGTAAGCAAAACCTCCACATATGATAAAAAATAAAATATTTTTGTTTAATTTTATTATGAAGTCTTTTTTTGCGTCGTTCATTAGGCGAAAATATCTCTAGTTATTTTGATTGTCAAAAAAATAATACGGGAATCAATTGACAAAGGCGAAAGCAGCGAGAGCTGTTAAAAGTTTTAACTAAGGCGCAATAATAGTAATTAAAAAAATATGCTTTGCGCTTCTGTTACTTGCATTAAAAATGAGAACAGATGACAAAGAGAAGACGTTACCATTAATCAATCAGTGATTGAAGCAGGCAAAGACTTTTTCTTTTCTTTCCATTTTTCAATTAAATTGTTATGGTCGTAAAAACAGTCAGTCGAGTCAGGTGTATGCAAATTACAAGAAAAAAAAAGTATAAAACTTATAATTTTTTACAAGCTGTTAAAGTTATCAAATTTCTTTTGTGGTGAGTAAAGATACATAATTAGCGTAAAAACACTGCAGAATATGAAAATCTTTAATTTAAAAGTATCACAAAAACCGAAAAGAAAGCGCAGACGACACTGGACAGAAAAGCGAAAATAAAAATGAAACAAGAAACAAGTTTTTAAAACAATTGTTTTCGTTGAAGACACGAGTTACGAGTAAGAAGAAAAGCGGGTTGTAGCAGATAATTACCACGAGGAAACACAGATACAATATTTATGACAGATTATTCAATATTCATGGATGACTTACCGACAATAATATGACAGAGACAAACCCAGTAACATCCGACGAGCAACATTTTCCAGCTTGTCCTCGGCCGGCTATTACAAGTTGCGCATCCAGCCATGCTGACAAGTTGTGTGCTCTGATCAGCAGCAGCAGTTACTGTGAACAGGTCTACAAAGTGAATGAGCGAAACTACATTCACATCCATTTATCCATACACCGAAGAATATAGTTCTCAGAAAAAAGCTCTTTTTAAAAACATCTAAAGACAAATTCACAGCAAATAAAAGTTTACATTCTAGATAAAAGCTGATGCAAGATCATTTTTTGTTTCGATATATTTCATTTTTGGAGTGTTGAATATTTTCGCTTACATACCTTGAAATGTGAGTCTTGTTTTTCCTTAAGGTTGAGTGTAGTAATATTCGGTTATGTGTTCAAAGTTCGTCGGGAATCTACAATCAATTTTTGGTTTCGCACGCACTTGCATGTATAACTGAATGGTTAGAACAGGGGGCTGTTTTTCGAAAGGCGAAGGTTTAATCTTCATCTTAAGTACCGAGTTGGTGATGCTCGCTCTGAGAAAGAAACACATAATTTTTTTTTAACCACAGCTAAACACTAATTTCGTTTTCAGTTTTAGAGCCATAATTAATTACACAACAAACACGTATGTTTCTCTGCACAATACAGTAATGAATCAGTGAGATTTGTAAATTCTTTTAAAAAAATTTTTTTTTTTCCAATATCCATTTTTTGGCATATGGTATAGGGGTAAGTGGGTCTGGGACACATTAAATAAATGATTGTAAAAGAAGGAAAACTGTTGTCTGCTTTCTTTCTTTCTTTCTTTCTTACTTCAGAAGAAGAAAAAAAGAAAAGAAAAAACAAACAAACGATCGGCTCATTTGTTATCTTACCCCCGACACTGATGACATTACTAACTAATTGTTTAATTGCACCCAGGGTGCCAGGTTGGTGACAAAAGAAGGGAAACCTGTACCTGAGCAAATGATTCCTTAGGGTACCCCGTTTCTTGCAGTTCAGTCAGGCTCTCTGGTAAAAAATCTATAATAATCGAAAAGTTATCCCTAACCCAGTGGAACCACTATAACTAAATAGCTTGGAGTGGAGAGGATAACACCTTGTTTAAATACATCAGGGTCCTAAGTACAATACAAACTGAAACGGTGTTACTTTTAACTTTTTGTCTAAACGGTGAAATTTCCTATTTCTTCTTATTAAAAAAATGCTTTCCTTGAATTTAAGATTTGATATTAAGGTTAAAAAGATTGCTCCCAGCCCCAAGTAAAAATTGATGGGGAGAGAGAGAGAGAGAGAGAGAGAGAGAGAGAGAGAGAGAGAGAGAGAGAAAGAGAGACTAAATGATTCTAATGCTTAAAAGATTTTCAGATTTGTGAAGGGATGCACGCCGGAATGGCTAAAGGATTAAGGAATATCTGTCATAATAACTTTCACTTTCATTTGTTGTTGTCTGTGGTGTAAATGGGGGCGGGGGGCACGCACGGATACGACGTATAACTTCTCAATTTCCAGGTTTTTTTGTATGTTCAAAGTCTACTAACGGGGACATTATCGTATACCTAGTTCCCCAAACCCAACCTTACCGTATACCTAATTCCCCAAGCCCAATCTTATCGTATACCTAGTTCCCAAAATCCAACCTTACCGTATACCTAGTTCTCAAAACCCATTTCCATCACTGGTTGTTGTTGTTAATATTCGTTTTTTGTTTGTTTTTAGAAACCGTCAACCAAAACTGTTAACATAGGTTTCTTCAGTTTTTAAGTGATCCTGGCTAGCTGACTGGCTGACTATGTATGTGCTGCGCGTACATGCTGCATCAATGTAGCTAGAGGGCTACAAATTTAAACATTACTCCTTATTATGTCGTTTTTTTTGTTGTTTTTAAAATCCACTCCAAATGAGTTTTTAGTGGGGGGGGGGGCAATTTACAATGTAAGTTAATGCTAAATTGGTCTCTTAGTGTGTCCGTCAACATTCACGTTCGTTTTTTTTGAAAATTCAGACTTTTTAGTAATGCAACAAAAGCGAAAGAAGTAACTTATTCATTGATCACCCGTTTTTTCCAATGTTTTAATTGCTCACCTCCAACAGGGCAGGCTGTTAAAAGGCGTTGGTCACGTGACGGTTTCTATTGGGTGACTAACCAGACCTTGGTCTTTTTTCTCAAGGCTTTCTTCTTATTATTCTCTTGTTTAAAAAAAAAATGCTATTGTCAGGCAATGTCAACCAACATTTTACTTTTTTCTTTTGACGATAATATTTAATGCACGTCGGATATTCCACTTCTAACCAATTTTTATCTGACATTTCTAATTTCTTGAAACCATCGAAAATTGAAAATTATCTTTAATTCCCCAGTTAGTTCAGTTATCTTCTTAACTTCGAGTAGTGTGAAAGGCGTTCAAGACTAACAGAAATTTCTGTGGAATGAAAGCTTAAGAATTATTTTTCTTTTGTCTCGCAGTGTGGTTGAAAGAGTGGCTGTCGATATTGTTAACGTTTATTTAATGGGCAGCAACATTTTTTTTAAAAGTTCTCCCACAAAGATTAGTTTATCAAGAAGATGCCATAGAAAAAGTTCAGAGGAGAGCCACCAAGACCATTCCGAGGCTGGGAGATATATCTTACACTGAAAGATTAAAACAACTTAATCTAGAGACCCTTGAATACAGAAGAAAACGTGCTGACCTACTAGAGATCTATAGAATCCGGAACAACATACATAGAGTGGATATTGATGTTCATTGTTCAAAATGTCATGTTAAGAAAATGCTGATTTCATCTATCTGCAGTAAAACCAGTGGACACAGTCATAAACTACAAATTCAGACCTCCAATTTCTTCTCGGCAAGAGTAGCAAATACGTGGAACAGCCTAAGTGAAAAGACGGTCACATCCAAGAATTTCAATATCTTTTTAAATAATCTTTTTTTCTGATATCGGACATATCAAACTTAACTACCACTTTTCTTATTAGTTTAATACCAGTCCAACAACACAGAAGCAGGCTTAATGACGCAATTAACTTCTGTCAAAAACAAGCCTATTTCAAGTATATAGACAATGAGGGATCATTTTCTGAATTTGATCCTCTCCATATTTTAGATAGAGTGAATAAAAAAACTTCTTGCACAGTCTCATTTTTGGCGAAAATAATGAAATGATATGCAATGTGGTTTTGAAACAAATATCGGATAAAGAGACTTTGTTTTAATTAATTCTTCTTCTTACGACCACTGATAAGTTAGGTTTTTGAGAGCGCACGTCACTGCATTAAAAATATTCTTTGATTTTAACTGTTACAAAATTGTTCGCTACGGATAACTTCAGCTTAGGTTTGCATACCTGTCAAGTCTCACGCATTTCGCGTGAGACTCACACATTTTGATACGTTCTCACGCATTAATGGAAAATTCTCACACATTTTATAAAAAGTGTAAATTTCTCACGCATTTTACGAAAGGTGAGAAATTTTTATAAAAAGTGAATTTTTATAAAAGTGTGAATCTTTTGGTTAGTGATTTTAATCAATTAAACGTGCCCGGAAGTGCTACCGCAGGACTGATTTGCTGCGGGCCCCCTATCTGCCGCACGCCGAAAGGGTCTATTCATTCCATTCGCACACATGCTAGGAGTAACATCGCAAGTTCAACAATGTATTCAGTATATTTTTACAGAACTCACATTATTTTGACAGATCACATACAGAACTTTTGAAACACGTTGGCTGGTGTGGTGCCCCCCCCCCATTCCGGGCGTGTACGATTCTCACTTATTTTCAACATTGAGACTTGACAGGTATGGGTTTGTTGAACTCATAATTCATTGTCATTCATGCACCATGGGCTTCGTGGATTTTAGACGCAACTAAAATTAATGCGTTTGTATTAGCGTTTCCTTTGAGCCTCATTAAGACAGTAAGACTGTAACTAGAACTTAACTAACTTATCCACATAAAGTCTTTCGGTCACTTTCGGTCATTTCGTCTTTCTTGCCTTCAATCAACCAAACTAACAACTGTGTTGTAGTAAATGTAAGAGCAGGATAAAATATTAATTTGTATACAAGTTTTAAATTTTATAATAATTGTTTTAAAAGACGTTTTTGAACGGGTGTAAAAGCGCGTTTTACGCTTGAAAACGCATTTCGTTCAAAACAAGTTAAAATGTTGTGTGTGTCGGAAATCTACTTCGGAAAAAAAATGTCTACACGTACGTACGTAAATCAATAATTCCGTAGCCTAATGATCAAAAAAGCATTTATTTTACACAAAGAATATTTATTTTTCAACATAATCTTTTTCTTTGTCAATGCACTTGATTCAGTGGTGAATCACATAGATCGAACATTACAGTGAAAATAACTACGTGTCAGGTTGTGAACTTATTGATGCCTCCTCGTGTACAATACAATAGCCCTATTCTACCAGTAGGACTTGCCTTAATTCCTGGCCGCTGATAATCCCTTCTTTTTTGAGTTTCAATGCACCGCAGTGAGTTCTGAAATTTGCTAAACAAATTTTAGGTAAAAAATTCGATGCTTAATCATTAAATCTTTGTTTTCTACAACCAGGAGACGATTTCTCGGCTTAAAGAATATACTGTTTATTCGTAATTCTACAGAGGTTCTTGTCACACAGAGATATTCCCATAAAACCGAGAGGGAGAGAGAGAGAGAGAGAGAGAGAGAGAGAGAGAGAGAGAGAGAGTGAGTGAGAGTGACTGTCGAGGCAACTTCGGACGTGACGACTCAAATCGTATCTGGGGACACTCTGTCTTGTCTTCGTTCTGTCAGTCCTATTTATAGTGCGGTTGTTTATAGTTTCTAAAGGTTAAATTCCTTAATCTTGTTTAATCTATATATTTTGAATTTTGGCTATTTTGAATTCACCCTTTGCTCGTTTATTAATGAGATTTCTATTTTTATATATTTTCCGTTGATGTTTTGACTCGTGCTTCCTTTTCTCCTGAGTCACCCTTTGATAGTATCAAAAGTACCACTCTTGTTTATCAAAAGTGTCAAGTCGATTGTTTTAGTTAATGTCAATCTGTATATTTTGAACTTCCGATATTTTCTTTTCGTTTATCTATCTATCTATCTATTTTCATTTATGCACCTCTTCGCTATGGTACAATACCCACCGGGATCAAATGCAATTGGTGCTAAAATATTTAGTTTAATAATTTCCCCCCCACTAACAGAATTTGGTGTGACTCTAGAGTGAATGGAAAAATTAAACAAACAGGTCTGTTTAGTCACTCAGTAGAAACCGTCACGTGACCAACGTCTTTTGGAAGTATGCCGTGTTGAGGGTGATCAATACAACAAATTGGAAAAGGGGTGATCAATGAATAAATTACTTCTCTAACCTTTTGTTGGGCCGTAATCACTAAAAAGAGTTCGAATTAAAAAAACAAAACAACAAGCGTGAACTCTGCCGGACACAAATTTAAGGGTCCAGTTCAGCATAAACTTGCATTGTAAATTGAACTCACGTCTAAAAGCACATTTTGAGGGCGAATTTTCAAGAAACCAAAAAAAACCCCGTTTTTTCTAGACATCTAAGGAATAAATGTTTAAATTTTCAGCCATCTAAAATTAGTGCATCCTGTACGCGCGATACATACATACATAGCCAGCCAGCCAGCCAAACTCACTTAAAAACTGAAGAAACCTATGTTGACTGTTTGGGTTGATGGTTTTAAACAGCGAGTCGGCAAAAATCTCTAATCTTTCACAAATTATGTTTTTGTTGACCTCCAAAAAAGAAGACCGAAGAATTTGTCGATCAAAATGCTGTTTTAAGAAAAAGTGATTTTTTTTTGAATTGTTAAACAAACTACTCAGATGTACTATCACTATTTTGGGATCTTGTTTTTTTTTATTCGCGTTAAATGAGAGTTCTCATTTTAGGTCGTATTTTCATTTTAGTCTTTTTTCCCTCCCTCTCTCTGGTTTCCGGATGCCAAAGATTAATTGTAGCCTGGTGACAGATGATCTGTCCCCCCCACCATACAGCATCTCTCCATTGCACTAAGAATGGTTAGGGTGAGGGTACACCTTTATGTCTGCGGCAAAAATCTGAGAGAAACTACCAATTTTAGGAATACCCACCTTAAAAATGCGAGCGTCATGTAGGTATACAGATTCCTCACACTAACCTTATTTTGCCATTGTGAGATGATATTTGGCTGCCTCCCCACGATGGTAGAAATGTGACACATGGTTGGTTTAATGTGGTGACCCACACACGTACGTGTGGGTAAGGACAAATATTGCCCACACCCCATGACGAAGGCGTTGGGACTACTCCCGACCCTCCACTTATAGTGCAATGGTGAGGTTCTGGCCAGAGGCTAGTATCCCCCGGACCAGGCTCGCCTCGTTTATACAGCGTCTTGCTCGATGACGAGACCATGGCTGTCTTTCCGTCTGTCTGTCTGTCTGTCCACGCGATATCTCCAAAAGTACCCAATGGATTTCAATGAAATTTTGTGGAAGGGTGGGCAATGAGGTAAGGAAGATGTGGTTGGATTTAGATTTTGAGGTGGATCCACGGATGTTTTTTTTATTGAGAGATATTCTTCTGGGTTGTTTTTCCATACATTTATGTATACGCACATGATTGTTCACACAATATCTCCAAAGGTTCTCAATGAAATTTTGTTGAAAGGGCGGGCAATGGGCTACGGAAAAGGTGATTAAATATTTTGGCGGACCTACGCACAATTACTTCCCCCGACAATGGCGTTGGCAGAGGTATGCGCTCTCTGAGTGCTTTCAAGTTTGTACTTGTTCTCGAATTTTAACTTATTTCTCTCTGCTTTAAAAAAAAATTTTTTTTTAGTTATCATCTCCTTTTTCTTATCTTAACGAAGTTTGCACCTTCTTTTCTTTCTTTTAGTTTCTCCTTTTACTACAACGTTCTCCTCTTTGTTCGTTCTATCTCCCCTTTCACAGGAATTTCTCTTTTTGTTTGTCCTTCCTTCTTTCTACCGAATCCACCCATCTATTCGATTTCCCGTCTCCTCGTTTTCGATCCTTATTCGAATATAAGAATACAATCAATACATTATAGTTACCTCTCTCTCCCCCCTCTCTCCCCCTCTCTCTCCCCCCTCTCTCTCTGGTTGAAGCAAATAATATTGAACCGTATTATAAAAGTACAGGAGGCGGGGAAAGTCGCTCATTTTTCAGACACGAATGAGCCTTTTTTTCCCTCCTTTTTATTTGATCAATCAATCTTTTTCTTTGGCTCATATTGCAAGCACACCATATTAAAAAAAATCTTTCGTCAACATTAATAGTTTTTCTTAGGGCGTAGAAAATATCTATATCAATCTAACTTTTATGATTATTAAAATATTGACTCTTTAACCTCGTTGCTCCTATCTGATCCCTGGTGGGCTCGCCTTAACTGTGAGCAGTAAATTCCAAGATAACATACTCAAGCCACAATGGCACATTTTCAATAATGATTGTGGGAAGTATACTGAAAAACGTATAGTGTATGAATAACTTATTTGTTTTCTAAAAGCCTGAGAAAAGCTATAAGTTCTGTTTTTAAAATGAACCGTTTTGCAACGTGGAGATTGGTAAAAAAAACCGTCACGCGACAACCATATTTTGGCAGCATATCGTGTTGTGGGTATTAAACAATTGGAAAAGAGTTGATTAATGAATAAGTTACTTTCTCGCCTTTTGTGGCGCAGTGATCACTACAAATGTCTGAATTCTCAAAAAACAAGCGTGAATGCTGTCGGACACAAACTAAGGGATCAATTTAGCATAAACTTACATTGAAAACTGACCCCCTCCTAAAAACCTAGACATTCTAGACATAATAAGGAGTAAATGTTTAAATTCAACCAATGAGCATCATACTAACTAGTAAATTTATGATCTGTGAGACCAGCTTGCTAACCATTACCACACGGTGTGGAGCCCATAGTATTTGTTGAAACTACGTATACAATGGCCATTCAACCAATGAGGATCATACTAACTAGTAAAGTTATGATCTGTGAGACCAGCTTGCTAACCATTACCACACGGTGTGGAGCCCATAGTATTTGTTGAAACTACGTATACAATAGCCATTCAACCAATGAGGATCATACTAACTAGTAAATTTATGATCTGTGAAACCAGCTTGCTAACCATTACCACACGGTGTGGAGCCAATAGTATTTGTTGAAACTACGTATACAATAGCCATTCGGAGAGACAACCGGAAGTTATTGCTTCAGTGTCCAGATTCACACTGAGACGAAAAGCGATTAATTTCTTACAACTCAGATCATTTCCGGCTCCAGACGGCCCCAACTAAAATCAAATTAGCGCTGAAGTAGAAGTAGAATTACAATTCCAGCACCTAAACACATTATTCAACCAATCACAATAAAACTATTATTTTTAAACAAAAACAAAATGCCTTGCCACAAAATGAAAAGAAAAAGGGGGGAAAAAAAAGAAAGATTAGGCTCAGAAGTGTACCAATGCCGGTTGCACATGTCAATATTCATAAGACACGCGAGGTGCATATCTCCAGAAATGCATAGGTGCATTTCTTTTCAACAACGTCTCGTTCCAGCTGGGAGTCACTCGATATACAACTCGCATATTTTCACATTCAAAATGCTGTCAAAACAACTTCTAGCAGCTCTCAAACAAGTAAGGGTATTCTAACACTCAACACTGTACTGGAATAAATACGGTAACAAATATTAAATAGTAAATTAATTAAATTAAATGTTAAATTGCTAAATATTTAGTAATTGTAGTCCATTGTATGCTTTTTCACTCCATCTGTAATTTGCTTGTGAATGTGATCTATGACTTCCGGTGACAGATTTTCGGTTTCGTTTTTTTTTTGTAAATTGGGCCGTCTTTAATATTTAATATTTAAGCAAAGAAGAATTTATTTAACAAACAATGGCGACACCTTTTAAAGAAGATAAATTGCAAGCTTAAATGTCCGCAACATATCTAACTATAAGTGAAGATATCTATGTCTGTGGGTGTGTGTCTGTGTGTATGCACTGCGATTACTCGACAACTACAATTGCACGAAGTTGACATTCGCCAGATAGTCCTGTAATAGAGCCCCGTAGGAATTGACTAATGAAACCAATTGGACATGCTAGCAGTTAGAGTGTCCTTCAGTGAGTAAGAATATCTTGGGTAGACATTCCAGATCAGTTGCAAAAGAAATTTAGCGCCATTTTTCATAATGGCGGATTTTCGCTGTGATGCTCTAGTCAGAAACACATGCTGGGTCAAGTTTACAAAAGAACCATATGCCTCAGAGCAAGTCATTTCGAGCTATTCACAATCAAATGTCATAAACCGTTTTATAATGAAACACCAGTGTGGACTGATAGCTATAACATAAGGGAGGTAATTGTTGATGGATCTGCTCCAAACTTTAATCGCTTATTCCGTAGCTTATTGCCTACTCTTCCACAAAATTTCATTGAAACTTTTTGAGATATCGTGTAGACAGACAGATAACATTTGGAGCTGTTGTGTGGCGCGGGCAGTTATCTAGGACGTAGACATTTTGATGATATTGTGTGGTGTGGACAGATAGTTATGATGTAATGGAGGTAATTGTGCATGGATCCGCTCCAAATTTTAATCACTAGCTATCTGTCCAAAATGTTCTTTTTAATCTTGGGTTAATAATTTAAAACAATTAACTGCCTATGGCTGAAATTTCAGTCATTGCAGTTCTATGGCTCAACTGCGAATGACGGAAATTATCATCAGTCACAAACTGGACCCTTCCACTTAGTGCGCCGCATCTATCAACCAAGTGAGCCGCGTACATTTTTCCAAATACGCAAATATGTATTTCAAGCCTTGAACGACTGTCCCACTTCCAACACAGAGTTGCCAATCTAGTGGTTTTATCACTAGATTGTGTGAGATCTCAACCGTTTTAGCGACATGAAAGGAAAAAAAAGGGGGGTTGATATGAGTACGTAAATTAGTATTGTATGCTGATATAAAAGTTTCGTTCATTAACTACTGAAATGT
>VCCN01007298.1:9071177-9083936 GCA_006491835.1 Architeuthis dux
TCTATCTATCTATCTATCTATCTATCTATTTTCAATTGTTTTTTTTTACTCAATTTACTACGCATGTTAGGGTGGATATTTAGTATAGTAACACTGTAATAATAAAACAAGCAAACCATATGTCACTGTTAAGTACGCTATCTAACTTTAAGTTTATAGTGCATTTTAAACTTTTAAACTGTGTTAAACCCAGGAATCTGAAGTAGTAGTTGTTACTATTTTTATTATTATCACCATCATCATCGATTTGTTAAAATGTACTATTCAGATATTGTAATTTGATTTTAACATTTGTAATTTTTTGATTACATGACAGTATGTCATTTGGGAAAGGTTTGATTTTCCTGACGGTAGCAGAACAAACTATAAGGTTACGGTAGCACAGTGTATCTTATTATAACAGTCAGCATCACATCATTGACTATTGTATCGATCACTAGAGTTCTGTAAATACCAGGTTTCAGCAAATGTGCATGGTGATGCTAACACTGTCTTTCTTTATGTCTTACTTTCCATCTTGTTGCTCGTATACGCAGTTCTCAGTATTTAAGATCACTATCAGCTTCCCACTGAGATTTGGTTCTTCTTTTATATATCGAAATAAAGAAAGAAGAGTACACGATTTTTAGTATAAGAAAAATAAATCAAAGAAGTAAAACTGATAAAACAATAATCTAAAAATCATGCCAAAGAATTTACACTTTTCTTTTGCAAAAGGATAAAAAAAAATAGATACGTGATTTATTGTTGATGTCAGATAATTTTATTGACAATCTCTCTCAATTTGTATTTTCCATAAAAAAATTATAATTATTAATCACCACTACCCACAACAGACCAGTTTAAACACTGTTGCTGGGTTTAGGTTATTCATGTGTTCTGATATTTATATGTATCTATGTATCTATCTATGTATCTAGACTTTGCCCAGCCCTAACCGTTCATAGTAGAAACTTGAAATGTTGCACACACACTCCCCTCAATGAGAGGGGAAAATGTTTTCTTTTGATTTTTGAAAATCCCCCCCCCACCACCACCATAATAGGTCTTTAGAGGTGGGTTCAATTTTCAATGTAAGTTTATGCTAAATTGGTCATCAGACCTTTTTTTAGTGATCACAGTCCAACAAAAGGCGAGAGAAGTAACTTATTCATTGATCACCCTTTTTTTCAACTTTTTAATTGATCACCCCCTACACAGCATATATGGGTGACAGTGATATTATAATTTCCCTTTGAATGATAGTTATACGTTCATTATATACTTTACGTTTTAAGCATATTGGCAATGTGCTTTTCAATATGTCTCTATATTTACTGTCTATATTTACTATTGTTTTCTAACCAATCGTTGTACATTGTTTTATTTCGCTTTTATGGTCTTTTTCCCAACTTTATCACCTCACCTAAGTAAATGTATTCCTTAACTTCTTCCAGATTGTTACCCTCTCTCTAGTTTCAGATTTGTTTCTTCAATTGGCTTGGGTTCAAAACTAACAGTGAGGATCTCAACTATCAGCAAGTTCTGTTCCGCTTATTATATAGTCATGTACAATCTTTATATTTATGAGATGTGTAAGAAACTGGAAAACTTCCACATGTGGGCGCTTTGTTCCATACTTGGAATATGGTGGCAGGTTCGCATCACTGACCTTGAAGTCCTGGACCATGCTGACTCCACCAGCATCAGATCTGTGCTCATCAAAACCCAACTCCGATGGGTGGGGCATACTATCTGCACGGAGAAGCCCCGCAAGCCAAGGTGGAGAGCTGGTATGTGGTAAAAGACACAGAGGCCAACTAAAAAACGCTCGAAAGACTCCATCAAAACCAACCTCCAGTGGTACAAGATCAAACAAAAGAATCTGTAGAAGTATGCCAAAAATCACTCATTTTGGCGAGCCATAGTTCATCAAGCCTCTGCAAATTAAGAAACAGATTCGGCGTCAAAAACTCATCACTGCAAGATAACAACGCTACAGAGCAACACGGGCAGTGATCCCAGCAACTGACTTCCAGTGTCTTCCCGGTGTCTTTTACCACGCAACTCATCCCAGCCCCTATAACTATCCATGTCGAGCTTCGGTAGATGTCTCTCAAATCATAATACCAGCACATTTGATGCGGTATAATATTTTAGAAGTATATTAGAAACCGTCAACCAAAACTGTCAACATAGATTTCTTCAGTTTTCAAGTTGGTCTGGCTGGCTATGTATGTATCATGCATACAGGCAACACCAATGGAGTTAGAGGGCTGAAAATTTCAACAGTTACTCCTTATTATGTCTAGAAAAAACGATTTTATTTTTTGTTGAAAATCACCCCAGATAGGTTTTTAGTGATCACTGCCAAACAAAAGGCAAGAGAAGTAACTTATTCATTGATCACCCCTTTTTGCAAGTGATATCCCCCAACACGGCATGATGCCAAAAGACATTGGTTGTGACTAACCAGACCTGTTTTCATAGTTTTTTTTTTTTAACTAACTTTTTAAAAGATAATTAATAATTATTAATTAATTAATAATTGTCTTTATAATTATCATAGATTCTATGTTCATCATCTACTTTTAAAATCCACAACACATAAAAGTTTAATTATCTCCAACTGGTCTAATTCAGTGAAGTGAATAATGCTTCTTCATTGCATTTTATCAGCAGTGTTGTATTGGTGTGATTTGAAAGCAGCAACTCAGAACATTTTTCTAATTTGTTGTTGTGCACTGGGAAAGACATCATAGTTGATAGGAGCGTCATTGTTGATATTGAAGAAAGAATAACGGTTTTAAACTCTGGTGAATATTGAATTTCTACAGTGACAAAGCTGAAGAAGTTTATTTGAGTCTTGAAAACAGAATCGACAAAAGTATAGCCACTAACCATACAAACCTGAATAATCATTTCTTGATGGTTTATTTATTCATTCAATCAGACTACAGCACCCATCCTTTGTGTCCTGAATTTACAATATTTCAGTCACTGTCTAGACAATGTATCAAAATGGAGACACCAGTTTTATATATGGTAACTGAAATTCTGTGAAATCAATTACATGAATCGTGCTACAATTAATACACTGATCTCTCAAGCTATTGATAGTGAGTTCAATCCTGTTTGGGTGCTTCCTTATATACTGAAGGTTAACTACATGATATCTTATCTGCTTATAATGTAAGGATTAATTCACTGATCTTTCAATCTTTTGATAAGGAGTTCAATCCTGTTTGGGGGGGGCTTCTTTAATACTGAAAGTTAGCTGCATGATATCTTATCTACTTACAGTGGGGGCAATAAGTATTTGTATGGTATGAAAAATTGAATGTTTCATCCGATAACTTTCTTCATACATGCTCTACTAAGTTCCAATTATGCCACAACTAAGATACAACATATGTTGTATAGCGGGGTGTCCTGGACTTGGATAGAAAGGAAACTCGAAGACTTGCTTGTAAAAATATCTGGACATATTTTTATTACATAACATACATCTTTGTCGGCCGGATAGTGAAGAGTGGAAGAGAGAAGACAAGGAGAACCGCCAGGCTGTCCCACAGCAGGGACAGCGGTTTCGTGCCTTTCGGCTCTGCTGATGTCTGTCTTATTTGAGTGTCAAGATTTCTGTCTGCTTCCCAGGGAGGGATGATTGTCTTCTGCTTTATAGATCTCCCCAATGCATACGTGGTGTCTCACGGTGTCAATGACCAATCACCATTTCCTGTTTACAACAATGATGCAATACACCCATCTCCCAAGGTGATCGAGGTCACTTACATTTCCATCACAGGTGGCCGGATACGCAAATCATAACACATAGGCACAACATATGAAGTATATACATTTATTATTGAAGGAGTTATCTAACAATATTTGAAAGACACACAAACAAAAAGTATTTGTACAGTAACAACATACCACAAACAATTGAACATCAGTAATCTATTGTGAATCCTTTTTGTTCAATTACTTTTGTCAAACCTTTAGGGTAGTTACCGAATGCCTTTGGCAAGTTTTGATGGAAATTTTACTCCATTTTTCTTTGCTGAACTTCTCTAATTCCAATATGTTCTTTGGATTTCTCTTCCTAACATTCTTTTTTAATACGGACCACACATTTTCAATAGGATTTAGATCAGGTGATTACGAAGGCCATTGCAAAACATTGATCTTTTCCTTTTCCAACCATTCTGTCACCAGCTTTGACTTATGTTTGGGATCATTGTCTTATTGGAATATCCAATTTCTTCTCATGCGGAGATTTTGAGCCGTAGCTTTCAGATTATCCTTAAGAATATCCCGATAGTTTTCGTCTTTCATGGTTCCTTCAAAGTTGACAAACACCTTCTGCACTAAAGACATATTTGCTAGACTGGAGTAAAGGAAATGTTAGTTAATCTTTCTACAATTTTATTGACAGGTGTTTTTTGTCAAACTCCAGTCCAAGTTGGAAACAAAAACAACAAGAACAATCCTCACTAAATTCACTGTTGTCTATCATGTCACGTTAAACCAAACCGATATATAAAATGAACATTTCCCTGTCGTGTCTTACATATCTACAAAAATTTATGTTAGAAATATGCATTCTAATAAATAAATACATTTATAAAAATTAACATTTCCCTATCTTGATTTGAAAACACAACCATGGGATTGGAAGGCAACTCTCTTACCAACTAAGCTAAACTAACAAGTCTTATATAACTACAAATTTATTTATTATATATACAATACAAAAGTTGCAGTAATCATGTTCAGTCAGAATAGAAGTAAGAGTCTGACCCTGCAGCAGCCAGGCCTTTTTCTTTTTCTCTACCCCTACATTTGGGACCAATAATTGGACAAATTCAGAGGAATGAATTTACTAAATGAAGAGATCAATGAGTACCTAACAATTGATCCGAAAGAGTATTTTGAAGCATAGATGAATTTAATTAATCATTTTTATAGTAACAAAGATTTCTGTATCTTATTTATCTGCTCTAAACTTTACTCAATTAAAAAAAAAGACAACCTTCTTTTTCTATTTTTATTACGCTAAGATGATAGTTACTGAATGACTGTAAAATTTAAATTCTAATAATCGCTATAACAGCCAAAATCTAGTTTTATGAAGAATAGTTGGATTTTCAATTCAACTATTCTTCATGAAACTAGATTTTGGTTGCTATAGCACAAACAAACTTTTTTATTTTCTTTATTTATCTTAGTAACTTTGACAATTTGTTTGTTTAAAAAAAAAAAAAACTATTTTTTATCCAATGTAAGTAGCATCAAACATCCAGTGTCCAGGCAAAATGTGCCTCTTTTCGATTCAACAGTTTTCAGGGTGCTTGATGTAAACTTGATCCATCTAAACTTTACTCAATTCAAATATGAAATTTTAAAAGATCTTGGAGACACAGTTTCTATTCTTATTTTAGATGCTTTGTCCAATTATTTAACTGACAATTCCTTTTTGATTGGAAGCAATTATAACAGACATGGGGCTTGCATGATGGCAGATTTAGTTTTTATTTTGTTTTGCTTCCTAGTGTTAATCATTTATTCACTAAGAGACGCCCATCCCAGGCCAAGAAAATGAATAAGGGCCATAGCAGGTTTGAATCAATTGAACTAACCTATCCTTTTGTTCTGAGGCAGCAGAATTTCAATTATTAGATTATCTGATGTTCTTTGAGTGATAGAATCCAGATGTTGTTCATGATGAAATTGTGTCGGAAACATAAGTTCACACATGATCACTAAAATTAATCTCTTTTCTGCAAGGTGCGCATTCAAGCCAAAATTGTGCTGCATAATATAATTTGATTCTCAAATTAAAGATTTGATTAATGTATATTTCGGCGGATAAGATGACACTTGGAGCATCCAAAAAACACCCCCCAAAATGGGGTCATCCTATAGGCCAAATACAAAAACAGTGTCTAAACAGTGAGCTAAAACCATGAATTTCGGACTGAAAAAAAGTGTGTAACACTACTTAGGATCAATAAGATGATATATTCCTCGTGCCATCGTACTATAATTCACCAAATGTCTGTCCATCTCTCTGTGAGAGCTTAACTCAGGAACCACACAACATATCACCATGGAATTCTCTGGGTGTACTAATGGGACCCTTGGGCATGTTTTAGCACATTAGCTTTTGGAAATTAAAAAAAATAATAGTACAGGTCTGCATTCGCGCTCACTCCAATAATAATGATCAGATTTCCATCTATCTATATCTCGTCTTATCTGAAGGTCACCTTATCTGCCGAAATATATGGTGCTTAAATCTGGAGTTCCTGCTTCATTTTCATTAGGTTTTATTCAAATTATTTTTTGAGTTAGAGAATATTGGAAGATCTTTAACTTACTTGATTTTAATTAACATCAGAAATGATTGGAACCTTGCATGTAAGCAAGAAGTTGTTCAAAAAGCTGTAAGTAAAAAACAATGTATGTAATCATCTTATTGATTCCTTTTACATTTGATTTTTCTTGTAATGTAACACAGTATAACTTTTGAACTAGCACAAGGCAGTATTATAGCAGACAATGGGATTTCAGTTGTATGGTCTCCACATGATGGCCTAGGCAAGATAAACATCCTACTGAGTCAGTCACTGTTGCAGTTAAAACCTGAAAATTGTACATAGATTTTCTTTTCATGCATGTAACCATATTTTCATATTCCTTTATATTGGTTATTTTCTTGCTTCTATCAAATGAATATATCATCTTATTTATATTTACCAAGTTTAGCTTAGCATGGCACAATGGAAACATGGGAGAAAATAGGGGTCGGAAGACTTTGTTTTACAATTATTATAAATGCTCAACTAGTATTTCTTGCTTTTTAACACTTCTTCTCAAACTGTCATACTATGGCCATTAATAAATTCAAGATAATATGTAATACAAGTCTTCCAAGTGGGTAGAGCCTGTATGCCTAGAAAACATTTGAAATCCTGGCTTTTTATCTCGGCTTGAACACCAAATTTTGGTACCAGTGGAAATTTAAAAAAACAACAGCACTAACAACACACCATCAATCTCATGAGAGTGGCACTTACAAAGCTTAACTTAGTCTGACTCAATGTCACAAGTGTAGGGCTCCTAGTGAGGAACAAACTTACTGTGGTAGTAATGGTTTGGTTACAATATACCATTTTGGTTACTTAGAGGTCACATACAGATAAACAAAATCAGATTTTTAGAATTATATAGATAGATGGAAATCTGATCATTATTATTGGAGTGAGCGCGAGCGCAGACCTGTACTATTATTTGTTTTAATTTCCAAAAGCTAATGTGCTAAAACATGCCCAAGGGTCCCATTAGTACACCCAGAGAATTCCATGGTGATATGTTGTGTGGTTCCTGAGTTAAGCTCTCACAGAGAGATGGACAGACATTTGGTGAATTATAGTACGATGGCACGAGGAATATATCATCTTATTGATCCTAAGTAGTGTTACACACTTTTTTTTTCTTCTATGTAAATTTGTATAGAATATATATTTTTAAACAAATACAGCTATAATAAGGCTGCCAGATGACTATCTTAGCCACTGTAGGCCCCTAAAAACGTCAATCTTTATGATAATTTGATTTAGTCTGTTTGCTATTTCCCCTGCCTCCACTAGTCTGATCAGCTTCAAACACAGTTGACACAAGTATTTTTACGCTGGGAATGTTCTTAAAGGGGTTTTGCTGTCAATATTTCCTGCTATTTCTGAAGCATTAGTGTTTTATCACGTTGCCTGAATCTGTCAACATCTGTCTTTGTTAGCATGTGTTAAGTGTGATCTCCCAGTATCACGCATACACCTTGTCTATTAGAGGTGCATACATGACACTGGTTGTTCAGCTACATTAACATGGCTTCCCCTATACCAATTTCAAGGCACAATAAAGAAGTTGATCAGAGACAAAATTTTAATGTTTCTCTGGTCTTTTGCTAAAGGATTCAATTTAGATACATGGTTCATTTGAGATAGATCATGACTAAAAGAGAGAGGAAGAGAAGAGTCTCAAGGAGTGGACTCAATGACACTAAAATGAATATATAAACAGGCCTGGTTAGTCACTCAGTAGAAACTGTCACATGACCTATTTCCTTTGGCAGCATGCTGTTTTGGGGGTGATCAATTAAAAAATTGGAAAAAGGGGTGACCATGAATAGGTTATTTCTCTCACGTTTTGTTTTAAAAACAAGCGTGAATGCTGCCAGACACAAAATAGGGGACCAATTTAGCATAAACTTATATTGCAAATAGACCCCTCCTACTAAAAACTATTTAGGGGGAATTGAAAAAAAAAAAAACCCCATTTTCTTCTAGACATAATAATGAGTAAATGTTTAAATCAGCCCTCTAGCTCCATTGGTATGGCATGTAAGCGCGATTCATACATAACCAGACAGCCAGCCAGCCAGCCAGACCAACTTAAAAACTGAAGAACCCTATGTTGATGTTGACAGTTTTGATGGTTTCTAATAAAAACAGGAAAAATAAAACAGAAGAGGAAAGAAATGATAGACTCAGCAAAAAGAGAAACAAAATGGCTGCAAACTAGAAGGCCAAGTGAGAGAAGAGGAAAGAACTGCCAGGCTTGCAGTAAAAAAAAACCCAGTTATTTTTATGTAATTATCTTAAATACAATATATAAAAGTAAATATTAGATATCCACTGATACATGATGTATTTAATGTCATATAAAATGCAAAGATTACAAAGTAGATAATGTAAAATCTATGTTGTAGTTGCTTATCAATTACAAAGATGAAAGTTGGAAAAAAACTAAATCATAGCATGGTTAGATGCCAATAGTCACCTTAAAAACTATAAAAAATAAAACTTGCATGTTGTTGATTATGAAAAAGATGACAAGATGATGATGATAATAATGATGATGATGTTGATAATAATAACAACAGGTCTGCTTAGTCACTAAACATCTTTTAGCAGCATGCCATGTTGATCAATTAAAAGAAAGTTGATCAATGAATAAGTTCTCTCACCTTTTGTTAGATCACTAAAAAAACAAGCAGGGATCAATTTAGCATAAACCTACATTGTAAATTGATCCACTACTAACAAGCTATTTAGGTGGGAATTTTCAAAAAAACAAAGAATGTTTTTTCTAGTCATAATCAGGAGTAAATGTGGAAATTGTCAGCCCTCTACACATGATACATACATAGCCAGCCAGCCAGCCAAACCGACTTGAAAACTGAAGAAACCTATTTTGACAGTTTTAATTTTTTATGATGATTTTAAGAAGAAGAAGAAGAAGAAGAAGAAGAAGAAGAAGAAGAAGAAGAAGAAGAAGAAGACACAACAAGGCAGCGGCATACCTACACTGGAAAATCTGTAGGAAATGCAGAATAAAAACACCTGAAAGATGGTATGAGCATCAATCGAACACTGTCACTGAAAATGGCGAAGTCACCATCCTCTGGGATATGCACGTCCAAACGGACAGGGAAATAAGGAAAGAAAAGAGGTGCATGCTCATCGACATAGCAATACCATCTGAAAGAAACACCCCCATGAAAGTGACAAAGACCTAGAGGTTGAGATCAACAGAATGTGGGACATGAAAACCAACATAACACCAGTGGTCATTGGAGCTCTAGGACTCATGAAGAAGGCAATGGAAAAGTTCATCAACTGTATCCCAGGTAACATTAACATCTACATGATCTAAAAGATCGCCCTACTCGGAACAGCCCATATACTATGCAAAGTGCTGTCGACTAAATGAAAACTCCTCTATACTACCACAGGACCATACTTTGGACACGGCTCTACAGGATGCAAAAAGAAGCATTAAAGGTAATAATAATAATAATAACTTGATCACTTGATCTCAAGTAAAAGCCACTAATTAAAACTGATATTAACTCTGAATATAAAACAACAACAAAAAACAACAACAACAGCACTAACAACACCCCACCAACCCAACACATCATCAACATGTGACAAATACCCCTGCCAACACACTATCATTACTAACAACACACCGCCACTGCCAACAACACACCATTACCAACAATATACAACACCAACAGCACCCCACAACACACCACAACACGACACCAACAACAATATACAACAACACGAAACCAACACAACGAACAAAATATCTATTCGAACAGTTAAAAAACAAAGAAAAACGGGAGTATGTCTGGCCCCCTAAATGTATGGCATGCAGTGCCCACTATCGTGTGGATATGCGCTTACTCACATAAACCAGCCCCATATATGTGAAAATATGATGTAGACACAATGATGACAATACAAACTAATCATTCACACCACATCAGTCACCACACAGGTCAACAAGGACTGCAATCCCCAATGAGAAACCAGACTGGGATAGAAAAGTTTGTATCTGGAACAAACCCATCAAGCATCAAGTACTAGAGGAACACCACAATGAGGACATTCCTAACAGCTGCCTTCTATGTACAAAAACAGAAAATCTGACAAAAGGAAAAAGACAAAAATGCTCTAGGGAAGAGTATATAGATGTCACAGGAGACTACCACACTGCTTTACTGAACCTGACAACAACATCAAATTCCAAAGCTGCCTATAACATTTGGCAAAAAAAACACTGCATGTACAGACTGAACATTAATGCCAACTAACTCTCCAATGTCAAGTGTGACATAATAAAAGACAAGAGATTACCAGACCTGGAACTCAAGAACATCCAAGAAAAGATCAAAGACAACATCCTCAACACAAACACCGATGAGGTAAACATGAACAAACCAAACCAGACATAAGCGGCTGGTGAAGATGAAGATCAGACAGAAACTATCACCACTGACCTTCCAGAAGTACATGGACAAGCAGAGCCATCTCAGGAAGAACACAATGAGAATGAGAGCAAGCATCCTGCATAGATGGGAAATCTTGAAGGAAATGTCCTTTGAGGAACGACTAACATTTGCGAAAATCAAGAAGGACCACCAAATGAAAGAAGCCATCAGATTCACAAATGAAACACTCTGAATCATCAATGATGAGAAGAGTAGACAGCTAAGCTTGACAGAAATCAACCAGCTCATATACACAGTTGCCTCAACCATAGCAGAGACATTAGGAGAGAGACCCAGACAACAAAAACAGAAAAGAAAACAACTATTCTGGAGTGTGAAAATTGAAAACAAGAGAACTGTGAAGCCAACTATCACCTCTGAGCGAAGTCGATAGAGACTCTAAAATAAAAGAGAGTAAAAGGAGACAACTAAATGAAGACTCAACATCAAACAGAAGGACCCACAGAGAAGCTAAAACAACAAATTCAGAGGCACAATGACTAAGGAGATTTGATAAAAGGAGCAAGTTCTCCAGGCAGAAAAAGATCTTCAATAGAAGTTGCTGTTCCAGCAGATCACAGAACAAAATTAAAAGAAAATGAAATGCTGGAAAATATCTGGGATGAAGTAGGATTTAAGTACCCCAAAATTGACTGAATTAAAATGGACACATTTTGCCTCAACACTGGAGGACATCACTGAAAATCAGTAGTCTTACCAAGATAAACAAAAAACAAATACAACATGTTTTTTAAGGAAGATTGCAGCTTTAACTTTGCATGGACCTTTTTTGACAAGTTTAAAATTCAAAGAGTGAGATCGAAATTAATAATCAAAAAGTTTTTTAAAACTTTTTTTCATCCAGTCCAGAAAAATTATGAGCAAAAAAGAGAACAAAGGCATTTTTAGAGTTTCTTTTGCAAAAAAATGTTTACATCACAATGTTGTTTAAATGTTTAAAATAGTTGCTACTCCTCGTAATTCTAAATAGATGTACCTACTAGAGAACTGAAAAAGAATTGTGAAACATAAAAGTCATACCTATCATTACTGGCACACTTGGAACAGTCCTGAAGAGCCTTGCAAAGAGTTAGGAAGAATTGGAAATTCAAGGAAGGACTGAAACCATCTCAAACAACAGCATTACTAAAATAAGCTAAAATAGTGAGGAGAGTATTGAGGAAACTTGCTGTCTCTTGCTCTCCAGTGAAAGCCACCTGTTTCAATTGATGCGAAAAATCAATAATTATAATAAAATGCTTAAAAGTAGAATAATCTCTAAAGTATTATATTCAAGTACAATTTTTACAATCTTTTCAAAGTCATACAACACAAATATTAAAAAATGATACCTTTGGTTCTATTTTCGCAAGATGAGTCACAATTGTGATCACATTGATTCTGCAGGACTGGCAAATATTATATATTCTGTTGGTTAAGACAAAAGTGACATGGATCAAAGTGGTAGTATGCAAGAAATAATTTTATACGCGCACACTAACCCAAATAACCCCTTGCTAATCAACTCAAACAAACTTGCCTAGAGATTAATGACAATATGCAAATTTTAACAAAGTTAATTGGCATGTAACTGATTATCCATCTGATTCAGATGCAAATCAGTTACATGGTCAAAGTTAAATGGGACATCATCAGCATTGTTGTAATCAATTCTCTTTCTTTTATTGCATTATATTATCAAGGTTTGATTCTGAGTTCTGATTGTGTTAATATGGTTGGAATTGATATGCTAGAATGGACTTTAAATTGAGAACAGTTTTGATCAGAGAATCTCAAAAAGTGGATTTTATGAAACTGTTGTAATAATTAAAAAAAGCTAAGCAAATTCCAATAGCTGAATATATTAATACAAATTTAATAGGGTGAGAGTTTCTTACCACAAACACACACACACACACACACACACACACACACAC
>VCCN01007298.1:9124752-9127252 GCA_006491835.1 Architeuthis dux
ATATATATTTGTGTGCCTGTGTGTTCATGCATGTATGTTTCTATCTTATGTTATATATCTTATCTATCAATATGATTCAATTCATTCATAGCACGATACATGCATTTCCATCAACTTTCCATTTTATTCATCATTGATTTTGTGACATATTTGCCATTGCTCACCATGTTGGCAAGACAGACGGGCTGAGGTTTTCTTGATGAGGGTTTTACTGGCTTACGTCTCTGACCCTCAATTGAGTTGCTCGGCTATATATGGACTCACCGATGAAACCTGCCCATGTATGAAGGTGCATATATTCCTACATGTATAGGTTTGAGTTTCCTGAAAATATTCATGTAAAATAATTCTTATTTCTGGTTGCTGGATATAAAACCTAACGACAGGCTTTCTATGCCGACACTAGGGTTATAATCAGCAAGGGCAGGGGCTCAGTTGAAAAAAGGGCACTCCCCTAACATTTTAAGAAATTAAATCTGCAATGCCAGATAGGCTATATATATGTATATATGCACAAAGAAAACTGGTAAAATTGTATGTGGTAAATATTCTTGAAATTCCATTAAATTCAATGCATTATTTTTATTGTGTCTTCTATTAAAATATATTTTTGAATTTTGTCTAAAAGGACACTTTTGATATGAAGAAGAAAAATGGTAGGGGTTCAAGCAACCCAAGCCCCCCTCCTGTGCACGTGCATGGTTATAATTCGGAGCAAATTTGTACTTCATCCTTTTTTGAGGGATGAAAATGTAGCATCCATTTTTGCTGCTAGAATAAAACAGATGCATATTTAAATCTTAGTCTGGTCAACTAGAAACAGCCATACTATAAACGAGCCAAATACAATGTATGTAAGTAGATATTTTTAAACTCAGCTTAGTTTGATACAAGGCCCAATAGTGAGACATTTAATGAAGACTAAACTGGCACTGCAATAATTAGACTACATAAAGATACAAACAAGATAAAGATAGCAAAGAGAGTACGGCAGGGGGATACAATATCACCCAAATTATTCACAGCAAGCGTTGAAAAATTCTTTGGTATGAACAGAGACATTTTGAAGAGCACCCTATCAATGTGCTTAAAGTGTAAAGTATACAACGGTTGCATAATACCAGCCATGACTTATGGATGTGAAACGTGGAAATTAACAAAACGAGCCGAAAACAACTTAGAATAGCACAGAGATACCTGGAAAGTGCAATGCTAGGGATAACTCTAAGAGATAGAAAAAGATCAACATGGATCAAAGGAAAGATGAGAATGAAGGATATTGTACAAATAATTAAACAGCAAAAGTGGTGATGGGCTGGTCACCTAGCAAGAAGAGATGACAATAGATAAGGGGGAAAAGACTAACCGATTTGTGCATGTGGAAGAGTAAATGCAGTAGGAAAAGACCAGACACAAGATGGAGGGACGAGATAGAAAAGTTTGCGGGTAAGACATCAGAGGTTAGCACAATCTAGGTCGTCATGGAAGGAGATGAGAAAGGCCTTGGTCCAGCAGTGGACTTATAACGGCTGATGATGATGATGATGATGATGAAACTCACTCACAACAGCCTGAAAGACTAGCCTGCTAACCATTGCCCTACAGTGTGTCCCCTACAATGTATTTACATGTGTGTGAAACTATGATAACTAATGAGAACTCTTATTTCATTGATCACAGTGTGACAGTGTTACACACAAGATTTAGCAGAGGAGCATTACAGAATGACATTTGCCGTTAAAAGTTAAAAATGAGTTGCAGTCTGTGTTGGATGAAAAAATTCTTTAAAATTCAGCTTTGTGCACTTTTAAAGCCAGAAACACTAATATAAAACAAACCTATGTTCACATCTCAAGGAACTTGACAATGTTAAAAGTTTCACAATTTCAGCATTAACAATTTCAGACATTTGGTGCTAAAACAAATGGTAATTTTTATTGGTATGGAATAATAGTAAATTCTCATATCATTAGTCCCTCAGGACAGAAAGTAAGAGATATTCTTAAAAGACAAGTTTGGAATGGTAAAATATTCAAAAGTCTATCATAGATTGCAATGGTTACATTTTTTTTGCAAATGAGGCTGTTATATTCAAAAGTATTAAATGGAAGAAAAAACTGTCTGGCATAGCTTTAAAAAACAATCAGAAAAAAGAAGAACTCTTCCTTGAAAAAAGTAGTTTTTTTCTAATAAGAAGGACGAGGATGCATGGTCTTAATTTAGCAATGAAAAATGAAGAAAATTATTAAGCAAAAGACATCAAAAAAAGAAGAAGTTACTTTCATGAAATAGAAAATAAGAAGGACGCAGTCAATGTCATTCATTTGGGAAATGGTTTTCCTTTGTAGAAACAATTCCTTTTCATCACTCTGGAAGTGGAAAATGTTTCCAAAAGGGAAAAGAAAATGCCAAATATACTTGGATTTGATGAGATGCCAATTCAGAGAAAGTGGACAGCATTTTTCTGACTTAAATGTTCCTCTCTTTTGATTTGAGAAAA
>VCCN01007298.1:9132252-9135234 GCA_006491835.1 Architeuthis dux
GAATGACTAATTATGTTGTATAGCCATCTTGGACTTCGAGAAAAAGGAAGACTAAATGATGATATATTTTTATTGCATCAGATACATCGGAGAATCAAGAGTGGGAAAGAGAAAATGAGAATCGACAGATTTTTCTTAACATGGTAAATTGGTCTTGTCTTCATCCCAAGCCTAGGTGATCTCTCTCTCTCTTCCTTCTGAGGGCACCTCTGTGGCTTTTATGGGGTTTGAATGCCCAAGCTGGTTTTCCAGCCCACCACCTGCAGCTCGCGGTTTAATTGATATCCTGTTTATGACTTTTGAACACCTGGTCCCTGACGCCTGCAGTTTGGGGTTTTGGTCGATATCCTGTTTATGACTTTCAACACCTGTGGGGGTCAAATCTGTAAACTCTGTCCATGGTTGCCTAAATATCTAACAACTAAACCTGTATTGAAATTATTTATCAAATGATAATTTGAGCACATTCTTTATGCTTTTAGAGTGTATATATATATCAAGTAATTCTCAGCAGGCAATTATGACATCTATTAATTCTTTTTTCGAAGCATGCAGGTAATGTGAACACCTTGCTTATGTATGATGCATCTAATCCATTTAGAGTATATATCAGGTAGTTCTCAATAGGCAAGTATGATATCTAAAAATTTGTTGAAAGTATACAGATCATTTGAACATTTTCCTTGTGCATGTTGCTATGTAATCCTTTTAGAATACATATCTCAACAAGCAAGTATGACATTTTTTGGAAAGATAATTTGAATGGCCTCCTTATGCTTGTGGCTATGCAATCCTTTTAGACTATATATCAGGTAGTTTTCTACAAACCAGTATGATATCTATCAATTCTTTTCTGTAAATATGTAAATCATTTGAACATCTCCTGTATGTTTGTTGCTATGTGATCCTTTTAGCATATATATCAGGTAGTTTTTAACAAAGAAATATGATACCTATCAATTGTTTTTTTGGAGGTATGCAAATCAGTTGAGCATCTGCTGTATGCTTGTTGCTATGTAACCCTTTTAGAATATATATCTCAACAAGCAAGTCGGACATCTATTAGAAGCCATCAACTAAAACTGTCAACATAGGTTTCTTATGCTAAATACGTATTTTGTAACTTGGTAATGCTCAGCATCATGATATCTCTTTTTTATTCAATAGCTGTTGGATTCGATAACTTTTATGCCTTTTTTCCAAGCAATAAAAGAAAAATTTTGACCAGCTAGTTCAATGTATGCCCATAAGGATTATACAATGCAATGTATTTTTACTTTTTTTGTTCCTGCATTATTTTCTAATTGCTTATGTGTAAAAAATATAAAAAAGGTCAATTATTCCCTTCAGACTTAGCTTTTATGACCAGGACAGTGATTATTTTAAATATACTTATTTTCAATTGGACAATTGGCGAATTTGTACATTTTTAATCACATGAAGTAAGAATATCAATTACATATGAATATCACTGTCCTGGTCACAAAAGCAAAGTTTGAAGGGAATAATAACCATTTTCTATACTTTTTACACATAATCAATTAGAAAATAACACTCACTACCCAGGAACAAAAATCATGTTGTATGGTGTTATACAGCTTTTATAAAATATGCTCAAGTAGATTTTTCAGATTTTAATTTCAGTGTTTTGGATACATAGGTAAAAAAAAGTACTTTTATGCATATCTTTACTTTTTAGAGTGATTGACTGTCATCTGCAAACTATTTTTATTTTATAAAGATTTAAATGCATGACAGTTTTCTGACTGGTATCAGACCAGAAGTTAATGTTGATTAAAATTATTTCAATGAATATTTTTGCCCAATACATACTCAACAATCTATTTCCTTTCTCTTTCATTTTTATTCTATGCATATATTGTGGAAAACCACATTAGTCCAGACATTTAGTTCATTAGAAACCGTCTACCAAAACTGTGAACATGTGTTTCTTCGGTTTTCAAGTTGGTCTGAATGTCTGGCTATGTATGTATATATCAGGCATACAGGCCATACCAATGGTGCTGTTTTTTTAACATCCCTCCCTAAATAGGTTTTTAGTGGGGGTTCAATTTGCAATGTAAGTCTATGCCAAATTGGTCCCTTAGTTTGTGTACAGTAGCATTCATGCTTATTTTTGGAAAATTCAGACTGTTTAGACTGCCTAACAAATGACAAGAGAAGTAACTTATTCATTGATCAACCATTTATCCAATTTTTTAATTGATCACCTCCAACATCACATGCTGCCAAAAGGGGTTGGTCACATGATGATTTCTATTGAGTGAGTAATTATTACTTTTTTTGTTTCTGGGTAATAAGTGTTATTTTCTAATTGCTTATGGATAAAAAGTATAGAAAATGTTAATTATTTTTGCTTTTGTGACCAGGACAGTGATAATTTTAAATCTACTGTGCATATTTTTAATCACATAAAGTAAGAATATCAACTACATATGAATATCACTGTCCTTGTCACAAAAGAGCTGAGTATGGAAATTGGAAAAAGGGCTGGTATAATGACAGATATTGACTGATTAAAAATGTAACAAAAGATGTATTCACAGAGATCCTTTATTCATTACAATTACCATGGTCAGCAATTCACACGTGTCTTCTCAAGCCCCTAAAACCAATATGGCTGCTTGTTCACCAAAACATAAAACAGTGCCCCCTTATCGGAAGTTGATAAGCACTCTTCTGCCTAAGGGGAATAACTCAAAATACTTACTTAACACAATGAATAAGTTACTTCTCTTGCATTTTGTTGGGCAGTGATCACTAAGAACAGTCTGAATTTTCAAAAAATAAGCATGAATGCTGCCGAACACAAACTAAGGTATCAATTTAGCAAAAACTTACATTGCAAATAGAAATCCCAACTAAAAAACTATTTAGGTTTCAAAAAAACAAAAAAATGTTTTTTCTAGACATCATCACCATCATCATCAGCCGTTATAAATCCACTGTTGGACAAAGGCC
>VCCN01007298.1:9297143-9307806 GCA_006491835.1 Architeuthis dux
GTCTCCCAAAAGTTTCAGTAGTTGCATTAGTGCCAATGTAAAAACAAGTATTTTAGATGCTGATTTTCAAGGCAGAGAAATCCTCCCTACTTAGCACACTGTTGCAGAAAAATATTTCTACCTCAAATCACCCCACTATTTGACTAAGCTTAGTGAATATCTATGAGGTGCTACCCAAAAGTTTGGGAAACTTAAGTCATGAAATGGTTTCCTGAGAGAAAGAAATTTCTTTTATAGAAAATGAGGCTCTTTATTTCCTGATTTGAGTGATTTTGTGAGATGTGTTAAATGTCCAGTGAGACATGGGGAACTCTGGGTAACTTGACAGATGAATAGATTGATCAATCTGTTTAAATTCCCCAAACTCTTGAGAAACACGAAGCCCCAGGCGAGGATGACATAATGACAGACCTTCTAGAAGATGCAGGAGAGATCTTGCACAAAGGACTAGCACAGCTATTTACACAATGCATAAGAGAAAAAAAGTTCCTAAAACCTTCTGTCTAGGAATAGTGATCCTACTCCACAAGAAAGGAGATAAGCATGACCTTGACAACTACCGCCCTATTACACTATTACCTAACGTATATAAACTATTCACAAAAATATTCACAGACTAACAGGCCCTCTAAATGAAAATCAACCATGCGAGCAGGCAGGCTTCAGAAGCAGCTACTCAACAATAGATCACCTACATGCAATAAATCAACTAATTGAAAAGTCCTTAGAATACAACAAACCACTCTGCTTGGCCTTTTTATGAGATTATGAGATAGCATTTGACTCGATAGAACACAGCAGTCTTCAACGCAATGCGAGAACAAGGTGTCAATGAGAATTACATACAAATCATCCAAAACATATACGAAAACGGTACTGCAATAATTAGACTACATAAAAATGGCTAGCACAATCTAGGTTGTCATGGAAGGAGATGGGAAGGGCCAGCAGTGGACACATGAAGGCTGATGATGATGATGATGAAGTACACACTGACACATTCACACATTCTTGTAAAAAACAAGACATTATATATACCCAAACCTTCTCATATGTAGACAATATGTATACATACAACAATCCAAAGAGATACCACTGAGAGATACACACAAGTTTTTCCAAACAGATGTCATAACTCTTTTCCTTTCTCTCTCTCTGTTATTCTCTCTCTTTCTTTCTCTCTCACTGACTATGTCTCACTTCCTCAATCACTTTCTCACACTTTTTGTCCAACATCCATATCCTCTTTCTTTTTATCTTTCTTTCCTATTTTCTCTTCCACTTTTTCAACGATTTTATTTTATTTCCACTCTTTTGTTTATTTTTCTTTCTTTCTTCCTTATTCTCTCTTTTTTTTTTCACTCAACCTTCATCAGAAAAAACATAGTTCGGTCTCAAACATCTTTTCTGGTATTAAAATAGAATGCTGACATTCATCAATGTTTTCAGGCTATTATCCTTAAATTTGTAGCTTTTATAACTTTATGAGAAACTGTCAATCAAAACTGTCACCAAAATTGTCAACATAGGTTTCTTCAGTTTTTACGTTGGTCTGGCTGGCTGGCTATGTATGTATATATGTATGTATCACACATACCGGCCGCACCAATGGAGTTTGAAAGCTAAAAGATTTAAACATTTACTGCTTATTATGTCTAGAAAAAATTTTTTTTTATTTTTGAACCTCCCCCCCTCCTAGATAGGTTTTTACTTGGGGGGGGGGGTCAATTTGCAAAGCAAGTTCATGCTAAATTGGTCACTTGGTTTGTGTCTGCAGCATTCAAACTTGTTTTTTGAAAATTCAGACTTTATTAATGATCACTGCCCAACAAAAGGTGAGAGAGTTAACTTATTCATTGATCACCCCTTTTTACAATTTTTTAATTGATCACCCCCAATGGCATGCTACCAAAAGATGTTGGTCACGTGGCGGGTTTCTATTGAGTGACTCACCAGACCTGTTCATTCTATGATTTCTTTCTCTCCCTCAATTTCTTTCTCTTACTTTCCTTTCTCATTCTCTCTCCCCCTCTCTCTCTCCCCCTCTCTCTAACCCCACTCTCTCTCTCTCTCTCTCTTGCACTTACCTGCAATTTATACTATTTGCATGGTAGGATTTGCACCAATAACGAATCTTTGTTGATATAGGAAACCAAATAATTTTGTCCCCTTTTATTGATCTGTTTGTTGCCAACCAAATGAACACATTCCTGGTGTGTGTTTGCCTCTAAAACACAATTGCTTTGAATGGAGCATCTCAATTTTCAAAATCTTCAAATGCAACCAGACACTGCGTCGGGGTGTTTCCATTTACACTGGTTCTGGCATGATCTCTGTACTCATACAAACACAAATAACCAATATGATCACACTTTGACTTGCTTACACAGAAGATATACAGTAAGTAATATAGACTATGAGAGCACCTCCAATGGTTTAGTATCAACAATAATATCAATTCTGGTATGTCTTGAAAGTTACCCTGACATAGAAAAATAAGTCTGCATTAGATTTGACCATTTTATGTGTGAGTTAAGTAATTTGGGTTAGATGATTACTACACCTTCTCTCAGGATTCCATATTGTAAAGGACAAAAAGAAAGAACTAGCATTCCAAGGGAAATTATGAATCACTGCCACCCATATATACTTCTTTTACCTTGTAAATTAAGCAGAGGTGGTGGTAACATTAAGTTGCCGGATGCAAACCAAGGGACCAATTTAGCAAAAACTTACATTGCAAATTGAACCCCCCATTAAAAACCTATTTTGGGGGGTATTTTCAAAAACCAAAAGAACTGTTTTTTTTCTAGACATAATAAGGAGTAAATCTTTAAATTTTCAGCCCTCTAGCTCCATTGGTACAGACTATACACATGATAGATAGCTAGCCAGACCAACTTAAGCTAAGCTTAGTAAATACCTATATGGATGACTTAAGTGACTTAAGTAAATGACTTAATGTGTAGTTAACCAACTAGTCTGGCAGATCATAACTACTGTATGTGCTGCACGCTTCCTTGTCACATATCCAATGCTGTGTTGGGGGTGATCAATAAAATAAATTGGGAAAAGAGGTGATCAATGAATAAGTTACTTATCTCAACTTTTGTTGGGCGGTGATCACTAAAAAGGCTGAATTTAAAAAAAAAACAAGTGTGAATGCTGCCGGATACAAACTAAGGAACCAATTTAGCATAAACTTAGATTACAAATTTAACTCCCACCCTAAAATCCTATTGGGGGCAGGGGAGGGGTTAAAAAAGTTTTTTCTAGGCATAATAAGGAGAAAATGTTTAAATTTTCAACCCTTTAGCTCCATTGGAGCAGCCTGTACATGTGACACACACATATATAGAGATAGATAGATAGATAGATAGATAGATAGATAGATAGATCGATAGATAGATAGATAGATAGATAGATAGATAGCCAGCCAGCCAGCCAGCTAGCCAGCCAGCCAGCCAGCCAGCCAGCCAGCCAGACTTGAAAACTGAAGAAACCTATGTTGACAGTTTTGGTGACAATTTTGGTTGATGGTTTCTAACTGAGTTTAAATCACCTAGATTCCTTTTGACCAAGTGTTTCTAGAGGGCAAAGAAAACAGACTTATCAATCGTTCTATACTATGATTATTTCCATGATGATGTGTTTTTAATTTTTGTAATGTGTGCATTGATTACAAACAAAAGGATAGTTCCAGTGCTAGTCACTTGATAATCAGTGGTGGAGCTTAATTCACAAGACAAACCAACTGACCTGCCATATCGTTAATTAGGGTCTGTGATTGTACTAAAAACCTTATGCGTCAAGATACGGTTAAAATATCAAGTTGCAGTATACATCTTTCTCCAAGTTGCTTTTAGAATCAGCAAAGGATATACATTAACCTATTGATTTAAAAAAAACATATTAACATTAATTCCTATCAGAATTATAATACAACATATCAATAATATATAATAATGTTATTTTCTATAGTTTTGAAAAGGGTCATTAACATTCAAATAGTTCTTCGGACGATTGAACTCTTTCTTGTTGTTTGTGTTGTTAACACAATATTTCGGCTGATCCATTCTTTGGCCTTCTTCATGTGTAATATCCGAATGTGATGGATTGATTGATTTGTTTAGCGGCATATCAATTAGAAATTTAAAAAAAATAGAGTCTACAACTTTGGTGATAGATTATTCTTTTTTAACTAGAGTCTTGCGACTTTGGTAAAAGGTTATTTGTTTTTAACTAGTCTTGCAACTTTGATGAAAAAACAGGTGACCCCTGTTTGGGGTGGGGGTCATACCCCTCTGCAAGGTAGGTAGTCAGTTTATTCTAGGCCTCAGCCGACAGGGCGAGCCCCTGTTTTTTGAAGTGGGGGGGGGGTCTTACCCCTCTGCAGAGGATGCAGTCGGTGTATTCTAGACCCAGCCAAGCGGGCCGTATCCGAATGTAATGGGGTAAACAGAAGTTGTTTAACTCCAAAGGAGGTAACCCTTATAACGTAGGATTCGGGTGTTTCAAGGACAAGGACAAAGAAACACCCGAATACTACGTTATAAGGGTTACCTCCTTTGGAATTAAAAAACTTCTGTTTACCCCATCACATTCGGATATTACACCTGAGGAAGGCCGAGGAATGGATTGGCCGAAACGTTGTGTTAACAGCACAGACAACAAGGAGTTCAATTGTCCGAAGAACTATTTGAATAATATATATGTATACTGATATTATTAATGATATATAATATGCAATATGTATATGATATATAACACAAGTGTGGATCAATAAGTCCGTAACTTGACAGATTATTCTCTGAATTTTGATCTGAAATCTTCATTGTGTAATGTTTGATATTTGATTAATATTCACCACTGAATTAAGTGCATTGACTAGGAAGGAGATTATGATGAAAAAACGCTTTTCTTCATTGTTAGGCTACAGACTTATTGATGTAACTACATACATAAAAATGTGTCTATAATGTTATAATATATAATAATATATAATTTGTTAAGTATCTTGAGTTGTCCCCCTTAGACAGGAAAGTGCTTACCGACTTCTGGTAAGGGGGCGCTGTTTTACATTCTGGTGAACAAGCAGCCATATTGTTATTAGGAGATCAGAGAAGACACGTGTGTGTCGTTGATCACGGTCATTGTATGAATGCATTTTTAATCTGTTAATATCTGTCATTATACCAACCTTACATGCAGTATATATATATTAATAATAAATATAGTAGAGAAAAATATAGATTATATATAAAATGTGTGTAATATTATAGAATAATATATTATTGTGAAAATTAATTAGGTCAATAGTCTTGTTAACCTGGAACTTCATCGGTTTCATTACAAGCATAGATTTAGGGACATGCATTTTTCTGTGATGCAGATTTTTAACTCAGTACATGTAAAAGATGATTTACAAATTGATAATTCAGCAGACAAAAAAGATAAAAGTAATCCCCAAAAACAATGTTCAGATGATGCTATAAATAAACATTGAAATATTAACAAAAAAAGAAAAAAACGCTTTCTTGTTCTGGTGTTGCTCTCACCCTTGTGTTTTCAAACTGCTTTACAGAAAGAGCTTTTTCAACGAACAGAGTTTTGAAAATTGAAAAAAAGCAGATATTTCTAAGATAAACTCATATTGTCAACTTTAGGAATATTTCACTAATAATGATTCTCTTCTCAACTTGGATTATGGCTTCGGCCACGGAATGCCTAAAGTCAAAGCTGTTTTGTTTGTGATATTGCAGCAATGGAAAACATTTTCATTCAAGCTGGTAATTTGCTGTGGGAGAAGGAAATTTTGATATCAATGAAGAGCAAATGATAAACAGGTCTGGTTAGTCACTTAATAGAAACCAATGTCTTTTGGCAGCGTGCCATGTTAGGGGTGGTCAATTAAAAAGAAAAACTTTAGTCACTCAGTGGAAACTGTCCTGTGACCAGTGTCTTTAAGAAAGAAGCATGCCGTGTAGGGTGTGATCAATTAATAAATTGGAAAAGGGGTGATCAATGAATAAGTTACTTCTCTTGCCTTTTGTTGGACAGTAATCATTAAAAAAAAGTCTGAATTAAAAAAAAAAAAAACAACGGTCAACAAACTAAGGGACCAGTTTAGCATAAAGTTACATTGTAAATTGAACTCCCCACTAAAAACTTGGGTGGGGGGGAGATTTAAAAAAGAAACCAAAAAAACTTTTTTCTGGACATAATAAGGAATAAAAGTTTTAATTTTCAGCCCTCTAGCTCCATGTGTGATGTTGACAGTTTTGGTTGATGGTTTCTAATAGCTACAAGAAACCAGTTTATTTACATTTCCTATGCAAATGTGTTGGTAATCCTGTTGGCAAATCTCCAAATAATAAGGCAAGTGATACTAGACAAGTCTAAAATAAGCCATATAATTACAGAACTGCTAATAAACACTACAAGACAGATTTTCAGTGCCAATAAACTGATCATATCAATATTCCTCGCCCATCTTCAGCAAAAACATAGTTTGGTCGCCATTATCCTCTCTGGTATTAACATAGACTAGTGATATTCATCAATGTTTTTAGGTTATTATCCTTACCTTTGTAGCTTTTATCACTTCATTGTAAAGGTAATTGTCCACAGATATCATTTAATGATAATCGTAATGTTCCAAGTTTGGCACTTTTCTACCATTACTTTTATGGAAAGTGTTCAGATGAACTACATTCCTTAGTCCTTCCAGGAATTTTCAGTTAAAACTTGGTCTGCAATTAAGACACATCCATACTTTTTTTAGATATATCAAGAACATCTGCTATGTAGAATAAACTCCCTTTTGAATGTTTTCCCCGGTGAGTACAATCTTGACATTTATAAATCCCGAGTGATGTTAGTCTTTTTTTAATTATCTTATTGCTCTTCATTTTTTGTGTTTCTAACTCTTATAAGTGATTTTAACTCTCTTATTGCTTTTTTTAGTCATTTTTAGTCTTCATATTAAACATGTCCAACTTTACAATTTTAGCATCAATAAGCTATTTTAACATGATTTTTTTGACTGGTCTTAATTCTGTGGATTAAAAAAGTCCCTCCTTACTAACTTTACTTTGATGTCAAAAGAAGTGAAAGGCCTTGATTAGGGAGAGCAAAAGTAAAAAAAAAAAACCCAAAAACAAAAAAACAATACCACATCTCAGAATATCAGAGAAAAACCAAATGTATAGACAAGCCGTTCTATTTACTTAGCTCTAAAATATGCAACCACAAGATAAATCTTCCTTTAAAATATATATATATTTGTCTAATGAACTTTAAAGTTTTGCAGCCAAAAAAGCAGTGAGAGAAAATAACCTATCATAACACCTCTTTCTTTCTTTGTCTGAGGCAAATTCAATTGAAGCAATGGACACTGAGTTAAATTTGAGGTGACAATTACTGTCATCCTAGAAAAGAGGTTTCAAACTTGACTATCAAAAATCTGTATCATCAAATTTTAAAAGAATCTATTGTTTCAGATCACAGAAAATTCTATATGAACTCTCTCTCTCTCTCTCTTTCAATCTTCCACATGTACTCGAGGTGTCATGGGAAGGTGGAGACAGTGGTTGTCTTTTTTTTTATTCTCCTTTATTTTACTTGGTCAATTTATCATAATCCACTTCCAGCTTGCTAGGCCAATCGAACCTTCACCAGAGCCCCATTAACCATACATTTCAGGGAGTTCCCTTTATGTCCATTACCAGCCTCTCATGAGACAAGGGGTTGGAATTCAGAGTTTTTCATCTCCTAGACTGGTTGCCAAACAAAGCTGAAGAGCCATGCTAATTACCCATATCTGGGAAGAGAAGAGATGGATCAATGCCTTTCTCAAGGGCATTAGTGTGAAGGGAGTGAAAACAGTCTGCCAGAGTTTGAACTTGGTTTACTGGGTCGATTTTCCCTGCTGCTAACCATTAGGCCACCTGCACCTCTTATATGACTGTTGACATTTACAACCTCTTGCCAATGGACAGTAAGACCTTCCAATACCTATACGTTTTTATACACACATACATGCTAAGGTCTGAAATTGATTGTCCCTCCCTGGTAGGGAATTACACATAAGCTTTCTGCATGACAGACTTTTGTATACTAACTAGAGATTTGCACAATGGCTGGGAATGGTTGAGAAGCTGAAACAGCAACCAAAACCACAGAGAATCATTGTGAACATTTAGTGGTATAGATGCAATTTGATACAATAGTAGCTTCCTTCAAATTGACTAAACAATTAATGCTTATAGATAGAGTGTCACCCATAAATCAGTACACCCCTATGAAAAAATATTTTCATAGAAAGTTAATATGGATATGTTGCCATCCATAAATGAGTACACCCCTATGAAAAAATATTTTTGGCAACAGAGTTTCAATGCTATAGAGTTTGGTCATTTGGTTTTGTCTGCTCAGATGTAATCAGTGTAATGGTTAGCACGTCTGGCACACATGCAGAAGGTCTTGGGTTCGATTCCTGGTATGAGCAAAGAATGTGGAAAACTCTTCATTAGGACAAATTTCCATGTGTACTCAGCAGCTAATTGAGTACACTCTATGCTGTGTGATTAGAGTGGAGGTATCCCTTCGGTGGACTTGCATCCTGCCAAGAGGGTGGTCATAGAAACTAAAGTCCTGGTCTCGACCAGACTTGAAACTTGCAAGGATCACTAAGCTGACGCATGCAACAGAAACTGAGTCTTTATCACCAGGTGTATACTCCATTGGGAGTTGTCTCTTAAGTGATGAACGCTTTACTTTTTAATATCTGTTTTGATTGTGTAATGTTCCACTAGAAATAATAAAATCCTGCTATGTTTGGTTTAGAAGAAAATTAGCTTTCTATAATAAAAGGTCATGTGGGTGTACTCATTTATGGGTGATACTGTATGTGAACTAGCTTAGAATAGTGCATTTAAAACTCAAACAGTACCCAGTTTGGTGAATAGAAAGAGTCTCATTTTGCAGCCCACCCCCATGAAGTTCCTAAAGTTGAATTTGGCAGTATAATCTGTTATTCATCATCAGCATCATCATCAGCCATTATAAGTCCACTGCTGGACAAAGGCCTTTCCCATCTCCTTCCATGACGACCTCGATTGTGCTAATGTCTGCCACATCTTACTGGCAAACTTATCTATCCTGTTCCTCCATCTTGTGTCTGGTCTTTTCCTACTGCGTTTATTGTCCCATGGACACCAATTGGTTAGTCTTTCCCCCCCATCTATTGTCATCTCTTGCTTTGTGAAAAGAGTGTTATGTCTCAAACATATTTATTATCATGAAGATAAACCTTTATGCATTTCGTTCCTGCGAGCAACATCATCAGAAGAAATTTGAACATTGCATACAAATGCAACTATCCATGCCGGATAATAGAAATGAAATGAAGGGTGTTTTCTATGCCTGGTTTATTTGGCTGTAAGTTCTTTGCGGGTCTTTATATATTATTATATATACAATACAAAAATAGCAGCAATCATCTTCAGTCAGAATAGAAGCAGGTGTGGAGTTTGAACCTGCAGCAACCAGGCTTGTTCTATTTTAAAAGTATTTCACATGCTCTTACATACCTCTGGGGAATACAAATCTCTTCACTTCTCTCTCTATTTTGCTATTTGGTCAAAATTGCTGCTTAATAAGGAAGCCTACATATGCTGTCACAAATAAACTAACGTGCATACAAGCATACACACAGTATTTTATTTCTTTCTTTTTCTTATTAATTGTAGCTATTTAAGTTATATAGATTTGATTACTGGTTGCAACAAAAAGATCTTATAAATAGACACGCTATCACTCTACCTATCCATCTTAAATTCTTTACACACTTAATGATGTTAAAAGTGTTGCTCGGGCTGAAAATAGGTGCTTCATTGCGAGCATTGCAGCTATTGTAAACCGAAAGTAGACCTGAATACTGCATTCAGGCTGCAAGTGAGATATATTCACTTCTGTATTATATTCCATTGTATACTTGAATGTATCTGATGCATATGCATACACATGACTATCATAAGTAAATACATAACATATATAAACAGATTTGTACATACAGAGATAGAGACAAACATACATAGATATAAATCTTGGCATATGTACACACATATACATAGATATAGATAATGTATATTTGGGCAGTAATCCTTCATTTATGCATGTCTGGTTAAATACAAAATAAAAATCTTCTTTGGTCAGGGTCAAGGAGTTTTAAATGTATTTTGGAATTGAAACTTAGAATACACTCAAAACATTACGCAAGCACACTAATAGCTAAACCAAACACACAGTAATTAAATAATTGAGGAATTATCTAAGATCTCAAATATGGCTAATTGTTTAGCCGAAGGCTCTTGGTACAACACTTTTGGACAATTACTACACTCCCTGGATCCAAACATATACGTTCTCTTATATGGAAAAAAAGAAAAATTTAATACATTTAATGCACACACATACATGCACACGGGCACAATGCTGAACACTAACATATATATGCATATATACAGACATACATATAAATAGATGCACAAATGCACACACATATACACGCACCCACATGCAGGCACATACACCAACATTTATATCTACGTATGTTTACTTCTCTGTATGTATCTACATATCTATTTATATATGTTATATA
>VCCN01007298.1:9521319-9533930 GCA_006491835.1 Architeuthis dux
AAAAAAAATAAAGCATGAAAATCAGTCAGAGTTTCCAGCAAACTGAAAGAGGTCGAAAAACAGGAAAACTATCTGAATTCTGACAGAGAACTAAACATGTTTAGGAATATAAAAGTGACAATTTTACTTATAATTACGGAAGCGCTTGCAACGATTCCAACGAGCCTTGCAAAATGATTTTTAAAAATCGAGATCAGAAGAATAACTGAAGCTATTGTGAAATTATTGAAATCGGCCGGAATACTGAGACTGGAGTTCAGAAAAGACTTGCACTCACTATATCCTCAGTAAGAGTCACCAGATACTACATATGGAAATATTAATCATAAAAAAGAGAAAGAACAAAAAGGAAGAAAAAGAAGAGATTTACTCATGAAAATAATAATATTAATCGTCAGAAAAAACACGAAAGGGGGAAAGAACAACATTACTACCACTACTACTAGTGACAATTATAATAATTCCTGAATGTCAATGTTCTAAAAGCAGTATGACGTCTGATCCCCCAGTTATAGATTGTGAAGAATTCGACCTCTTTTTAACATTACACAATGAGAAATGTTTTCTACCGTAAATAGTCCCAGAAGGATGTATTGTCTCAGTCCACATTAAATCCTTCGTTTGTCGACACAGTTCTCCAAGAGAGCCAGTAGGGGACCCCTACTGACTCTCTTGGAGAACTGTTTCTCTCCTTTATTTATTCCATACCCACTTTTCTGCGGAAAACTGGTCATGACAATCATAATAATAATAATAATAATAATGACGAGGTTAATAATAATGGTGAAAAAGATGATAATGATATTTAGACGGAGCAGAAGATATTAACAAGACTGGCTGCTGCAGGGTCAAACTCCACTCCAACTTTTATTCCGACTGAAGATGATTACTGCAACCTTTGTATTGTATATATAATAAATAGAAAATTATTAAAAAATTGTATAAATGTATTTATCTATTAGAATGAAATAAGCCCATGTGTATCTCTATGAGGAATTTTCGTTAATATCAAAGATTTGTCAATTTAGCTCAGCCATTAAGACAGCAATCAGTTGGCCATGAGTTCAAATCACGGTAAGGGAATGTGAATTTTGCATATCCGTTTACACCCCTAATTTTGGTAAGGATTGTTCTTGTTGTTCTCATTGTTTTTGATACGGCGGGAAAACAAAGTCAACTCCAGACTTTGTACTGGAGCTAAACAATATAATATTCCGAAATCCCTTTTGTGAAGATAGGAACAAATAGAAATTCCAAGCAATACAAACATGCCCTAAACACTGAAAACAACAAGAGTACTAAGAATGGTGCTGGAACTATGAACGAACCGGGAATTACTTGACCTTTTATACAAGTGAATATCCACTAAGAGTGTATACAAACGGTTTGGATTTGACCATACGGACCAATAGTAAAAGCGCCAATCACGTGCAGTATTAGAGAACAGAGAAAGTTCTATGGAACTTTGAATTTCAAACGGTTTGCTCTATATAGGCTGGAGGGGCAGATCTAGTCATCATAAACAAAGAGAAGATATTTCAGTTAGGGGTTATCAGTGTTGCAGATTACCGAAAAATGAAGTTGAAAGAGAGTGGAAAGCTGAAAGAAATATCTAGACAGATTGCTGTTGGTCGGCCATTGAAGACTGTATGTTGGTATTTGTTTATCGCCCCACAATTGTAGAATGTGACACATGGTCATTTTTAGTGTTACAGAGACTGTATACCCACCCGATATGGCACACGACTCAAGGTCGCATTTTATGGTGGATGATTCAGAAATTATGCGGTTCTTTCGACCATTGCTGCTGATATCAGAGCCTACTCCTGAACCTAATCCTGTTAGTAAAATGGGGAGGTATTGTCTAGAGTGTGTGTGTGTGGGGGGTATTTATTTATCGCCCCACAATTGCAGAATGTTACACATGGTCATTTTCTAGCGTACGGAGACCGTCTACACACTCAATATGGCACTCGACTCAAGGTCGTATTTTATGGTGGATCATTCAGTAAATTGCCGAAGAATAAGGAACAGTTAAATTAAATAATTTATGCTAATTTTGGAGGCGAACTGATTGCAATAATTATTGAGAATGGCAAAATTACCCGGAGCACCAAAATCGCCTGCCGTAGAGTGATGGTAAGCAAACTAGTCTCGTAGACAACTCGTGTAGTTAGTTCGATCCACACTGGGTGTCCCACTATTAGTAGAACCCCGTCGTAGTGTAATGGTTAGCGAGCTGATATTTTTTATCGTTACTACTGAATAGTAAGTTAGATCCTCACTGGGTGCCCCATGTGTTCGGCCTTGTGCCAAAACTAAGCTACACTTAGTAAATAATAACTATAGCTTTGAGTGCCAATCCTACCAACCCGTCGTGTGTGTGCAGACATCCACGAAGACTAAGTCCTGTCGTTTTGTATGGATGCTTGTTTGATTTCATGTCTTCTTTTGGAAAATGATATCAAATGGGTATAATATATCTATCTCGAGATGTCAAATTTGGATCATGGAAGTGAAACCGATGCTGATTCTCTCAGTGTGTTGGGGTGGGAAGAGGGGCGTATATATTCTAGATTTATACCTTTCTGACTGAACCGGGTCATCATATGAAACGTTCATCATTAATGAGTCGTGCTTGCCTTGCCGTCACTGGAAAAGAAATAAAAAGAAAAACCTTGCCAAGTTAACCAACCATATATCCTTGATGGAAAATGATCAGGGGCTTTTTCGTTAGTCCCCACCAAAAGACAGCATCAAGGATTTTAAAGTGCGGAAGTCTAAATAGAAAGAAAAAAAATGATTATGGTGCATTTTCTTTTTCTTGGCGACTAGAAACTCAATACGTTGTGATAGTCTGGGGTCAAATTTCAACAGCAATTTGATCTTGGAGAATCAAAACACTTTAAACTTTCTCCCGAGCGGTCAGTTTTGTATATCTTTTTAGTTGGGTTCCAGATCAGTTAAGTTGCAAATCTTTGCCCGAAAAAGAGGATAATGCTGTCAAAAGTTTGAAGTAAGAAAAGAATTAGCAATATAGTGAAAAGCATTTTGAAGTTTATTTCGTTAATTCCCCCGGTGTAAGGGTTAGTGTTAGGGTTTCCGTTAGCGTTTCTGTGTCTGAATTGCTGACATGAATAAATTCTCATAAAAGTGTATATTAATCTTTTCGGGTTAATGTCCTCGTCTTGGTTGTTATAGTCACAACCTTTCGGTCGTTGTATCTTCCGATCTTCACCAGGTGCCGGTCGTATTTAGTAAGCTTCTGGGAATTTTGAACCGAACCCTTTATTCAATCAATATTGTTCTGTTTCCGCTGTCTAGGGAATATCTTGTATTAGTTAATTCTTCCTAGTTAACTTGTCCCTGTGATGTCGCTTTCGCTTTTTCCACCGTAAATCAATGTATATCTCTTTCAATGCCTGACCATGGGATTGAACTCACGACCACCAAATAACTAGTTGCGCTTTGACCGACGCTTTTTTCCACTAGGCCATTGTCTCATGCCTTAAACTTAACGCCTGTTCTTTGCCTCACCCCATATGATGTTCATGTCTATGATTGGCTTGCTGATGAGGTTATTACAGCATAGTTAATATATTCGGCCGAAACGTTGTGGAAATGACAACCAAGATGAGGATCTCAGTCCGAACAATAGTATCAGTAATACTAACACCTCATCTCAGAAATTCCGAACTCAGTTATTCATTTACTTGCATAGCAAAATTATCCCTTTAACACACGGGGGCAGCGTCTGCAACTCAATAAAGAAAACAACAGCATGGAAATAAATAAGGAGAAAAAGTGTACAGGCCTTTGCAGCCAAAACCCCCAATTCTAACTTTATAGCAATACAAGAAAACATACACAGCTTTCCAGAATTTAGCCTTTGTTACATTTACACAACAGACAGCCAGAAGAGTAACTTTTTCCGAATAGGGGAGACCGTGGCCAGTTGGACCCCAGGGTAAGTTGGGCCACAGGCTTTTATTTGAAGCCAAAGCGGTTTTCAGTCATTTTGGTCAAATTCCTGGTGTCACATGATCGACGGCCGTTTTGCACCGGAAACCTGGCGCGTCCGTGTTGCAGACTGGTGAGGTGAGTGCTAAAAAAAGGATTTTGATCATTAAGAGTAAACTTGTTGAAGATTTATTCGGATTAGGTTTTTGAAATTTCAATTTTAGAAACCTGAATGTTTCTTATTTTCTGAATTTTGGGTGTGGGATGAGACATAAAAAGACATAAAAGATAACACACGGCCCGTCGTTCTTGTGAATCGTTTTCTGCTTATTGAAAATGAGGGGGCCAACTTGTCCCAACATGGCGCAAATTTGTTCCTGTATCCCTGTGTCATTAGGTCAACTATGAGACAAACTGTGAGTTATGTTACATTAGTTTTGCCATTTATTGATATTGCACATTTAGGCACGGTATTGACACTCGGTTTAAACCATGAGTGGTTCCTCTTACTCTATCAAAATATTCTCCACGCTGCATTGAGTGCAAAAGGGGGCCAATTAGCCCTTGTCTCCCCTATGTACTCTTTTTAGTGACACATAGGACGAATGGCTATATAAAACACTTCTAGATTTCAGCAAGAAATATTCAGAGAAATATTTAGTCAGGCGTAAATAATGACGTACTAAAAAGCTTCATCTTCGCGTATAGGATGGGAGGTAGTAGAGTATTTTTGTGTAATGTGTGTACTACATGCTGTCAAATACAGTATTTGTTATGTTGTAACGAAAGTTTCGTCCGATTCTCTTGTACTGATAATTGCAACAAATCCTGCTGTTACAGTCAGGGAACTTAACGAACAGTTCAAGTTGAAGAAGCTAAGAAAAGTGTCACAAATTTGAAAATAGGTCCCACATGACCTGTCCGTAATTGTTGTGTTTTACTGCATTCTTGGCAGCTTCAAGTGCATTTTTTTGTTGTTACCGGCGATGAGAAATGGATCTAAAGAAGACCAGGTAGAGTGTTTGGTGGGATAGGCATGGAATCATCCATTACGAATTTTTAAACGATAACCAAACGGTAACAGCTGACAGCCAACCAAACGGTAACCAAACGGTAACAACTAACAGCCAACAATTTCGGCGTTTGAAAACAACTTTGGACAGAAAACGCCCGTCTTAGTGAAGTGAAATTGGGTCATTCTTCATCACGATAATGCACATCTTCATAACGCTCGAGTGACCAAAGATCCCATAGAGGCATTTGGCTTGGGAAAGATTATTCATCCACCATATTCTCCTGGCCTCGCTCCAACTGACAATCATTTATTTAGGAGTTTGCAAAACCATTTTGATGGACAAAGACCCGCTTGAAGATAAAGTGTTGACAATCAGTTCGTCTCTTGTTTCAGGTCAGAATTGAAGGAAATTTACAAATTTAGTATCGAAAACCTTGCTGATAGATGTAATAAGGTTATCGAAATCGAAGGGGATTGTATCAATGATGAAGTATATCTTTAATCACTACTACATTTGCCTTTCCAAACAAATTGAAACATCAGACAGAACTTTCGTTACAACCTAATACTTCTTAAAGATATCCCGGGTTCAAGTGGTTATATAAATCATTAGAACTTATTTGAATTGACTTCACTAAAGCAAATGGTATCTCTGGCGATATTCTAATTTTCATTCTACAGAAGAAGAGCGCTGATCATAAAATCTGACATCTCTAAGCAACGGTAATCAGAAGACGCCTTAGGAAATCTGATATTTGCATAAAGTGACTTATTTGTAGACTCTGTTTCATGTTACTTGCGTTCAGTATCCTATTGACTACTGCGTTTATTTTTGTTTTATTTTATTCACTTGGAATGAAACGTGATCGGCAGGGCTAGAAATAAATTTAATCTCCATCAGATGACATGTGTGCTTTAACAGCTCCGAGTATTTGAAAATGCATGAGTCATTGTGAGCGTACTTGACTACGTCGGCATGTAAACATACGTACGGATTTATTCTTGCTGTTAGAAGAAGTGTGGTACAGGGTTATATTTTGAAGTATAATTCAGCATTTAAGATTTGGCCTTTCAACCGATTCGAACCTGGCGTCAACTATCAAGTATCAATAGATATGCTCGCGGATAAAAGGTCATGGGTAGGTATTTAGTTCATTTAGTACGGACACGAACTATTTTTTTAAACTACAGGCTGGTGTGAATATATTGCTCTATTTTCGTGACTTCTGTGGGGTGGGCGAAAGAGGTGTACCGAAACAAACCACAAACTCTGGATCAACTGGAGGAGCGCATTCGATATGTTACGACCAACATACCGCATGTACTTCCTGCAATCAAGACCATACTGATGCCTACGTTGAATTCTAACACAGCAGGCATATCCTACCATTGTATGGTCCAAAGTAAAGCTAGTTTGACTACAATCGACCAATGAATAATAAAGTTATTACCAATTTGCAATAGGGGATATCTTTTGGCCCACCCTGTAGAATATAGCTAATATGACACAACTTACAAGTCATCAAATTCCATATTGGAATTCTAGCCCTTATTTGGATTCAAATCTTGCATTGTGGCGAAAAGAAAACACGCGGACCCCCACGTTAAACCGACCTTGTGTCACATTCCGCTATCGTGGCGAACGGTTAAATATCACATGTCTGGATTGTTAGTTTAATTTATGTTTCAGTTTTCACAGTTTTTCTAGTTATTTTATTTTTCAATAAGAAAATGGTTGATTATATTTGGGCCAATGCTTGCTTTTGTCCGCTGTTTCAGAAGAATTATATTCAATTTTATTGAAGCAGAAAAAACACAGAAACTCGTGAACTATACTGAGATTACAAAATGATATCGTAGTACAAGAGGAAACTCACACCTACTACACACAATGCTCAAACACTCAAACTGTTGAAAGTAAAGAAGAATCACTCGCAACGTCAAGTAGACAACATCAGTATTGTTCATATAGCCGTATTCTGTCAGCAACGCTTGTGTTAATTCCTAATTATTGACAATCCATTTCTTTTTGATTTTCAATTCATAACATACAGATTGAATGCCGAAACATTTTAAACTGAGAATTAGGTTAAAAGAAAAATGCTAATTTCGGTGTTTAATTATCAAATCGTTTCCTAGAACCCTGAAATATTTAATTTGTTGGTGCAGAAAATAACTAAAACTAGGGAGTGGTGGAGTAGCGGTAAAGTCAGTAGGCAGCGATTAGGAAAGAATCTTGCCTACGTATACCGGGTTCAATTGTAGTCGGCACTAAAACAGTGATTATTGTTCCATTTTCCCTCTACCGCCAGAAAAACGTAAAAATTAATAAACAGCAACTGCCAGATAAAAGTACGAACATTCAACGTGTAGCAAACTGATTGCCATTCATTGCCTAAATAACGCCATCTAATTACAATTGAACAAATCTGTGTGTGTGTGTGTCATTGTGCGTGTGCATGCATCGCTTTTACTCGACCACATGCCATCGTACGAAGTTGAAATTCGCCAAATATATTAGTCAGTACACAAGACAGTGCAGTGTTGGGTTTCTCAAGAAATCTAATAAAAAGAATATTACAGCTTATAGATCTTTCTTCATAGTTTCTATAAATTATCTCCCTTGACTTCCGCTCTTTAGAATTATCTAAATTTAGATATAAAATATCTAAATTGACAACACTGAAGATAAGTAACCGAAATAATTCGAAGCTGTAGTTTCGTACGACGGGCGGAAAATTATTTTACTTGACAATTATGGCAGTCTGCTCTACACACCATAAAGTACGGCCCCTTCCCAACGTGCACCTTTGGAACGGGCACTACCATTAGTAAGTTTTAAATAAAGATTTTTCTCCATGAAATATAGTATGACCAACTAACTTATTATAAGCCGAGAAGATTAACCTGGGAATTCTATTCTTTTTGTATCACTATAAATATTGCTATTGGTATTTCTAACCTCAACTTAGGACGTCACAAAGTAAAAATCAAACTCACTACAGTAGTAATATTTTGCGAGAGTATCTTGTTAAACACCGCTCCACAGTGAAGCAACCAGTGCTTACACAAGGCCACGAGTGTGTGGCACCCAGTAAGGATCAAACTCCCTGCATGTATTAATGCTCTTGCTAAACATTACCTCACGCTGGGCGCCCAGTAATTATACTTACGAAGCTTATCTCCGTACATAAAAACGCCCAAACTTAGGGAACTCAGTAAGGATGGAACTCACTACAGTAGTAATAGCAGGCAACTAGTAATGCTATTTACTAAATTCAGCTTAGTACAGCACAAGGTTTCCAGTGTGGGGCACCTAGTAGTATCGAACTCACTCCGCTGGTCAGCTAGAGTAGCTCGCTACCCCCCCCCGCCCCCCGTGAGACGACTGAACATATATTGTTGTCTATCTTTTCGCCTGAAACGTTGTTTCTGGGGAGTAATTTGTCTATCTCTTATTTAGATCTCACTTTGTTAAAACAAGCAAGGATGTCAAGCCACACACACACACACACACACACACACACACACACACGCACGCACACACACACACACACACATATATATATATATATATGAATCATCAGCCGTTATAAGTCCACTTCTAGACCAAGGCCTTTCCCATCTCCTTCTATCACGACTGCGATTGCACTAACTTCTGCCATGTCTTACCGGCAAACCTTTCTATCTCATCCCGCCATCTTGTGTCTGGTCTTTTCTTACTGCGTTTACTGTCCCATGGGCACCGATCGGTTAGCCTTGTGTCCCATCTGTTGCTATCTCTTCTTGCTAAGTGTCCAGTTCATCTCCATTGTTGTTGCTTAATTACTTGTATAATATCTTTCACTCTAGTTCTCCCTCTGATTTCCATCTCTTAGAGTTATCCCTATCATTGCTTTTTCCATTGCTCTCTGAGTTGGTTCTCCGTTTTGTTAATTTCCATGTTTCGCATAGCTGGTATTATGCATTCATTGTACACTTTACGCTTTACGCAGATTGGGAAGGTGCTCTCAATATGTCTCTATTCATACCAAATAATTTCCAGCCGATCATTATGCGTTGTTTTATTTCGCTTTCAAGGTCTTTCTCTAATTTAATTACCTGCACTAGATAGATGTGTTCGTCAACCTCTTCTAGAACCTCGCCCCATATTCTAATGGTCTTTTGGAGGACTTTATCGTTGAACATTACTTTTTACTTTCCCAATTTAGAACAGTCAACATGTTTTGCAATTCTTCCTATGCTTCGGACGTCATGGAAACGTAATACATGTAAATCTCCTAAAATCTAAAGCTTCTGAAAAATTTAGCCTCTTAAGTTTCATCAGGGCAACCAAACTAAATTACATTGCAAACTAATATCTATGCAAAAACACAGACTGCAACCTTCGCTTTCGCAGTGCTACGCTAGTTAAAATGAACTCGTGTTCTCAGTGAAATAAATAAATATGTATATGTATGTGTGTGTGTGTGTGTTTGTGTACGTGCAAACACACACATGTGTACCTAAATCTTTAATTAATGCATATGCTTCTGTATGAATGTAAATATATGCATTCGTTTGATAAATTGACCTACATTATATATATATATATTGTAGGGAATTAACTATTTACACATAGCTCTCCGGAGTATTTCGAATCGAGCACTTTAGTAAATAGATAAAAACATAGATTTATATGTGTTTAAAAATGACCTGGAGGGTTGGTAAGCAGTCAGACTGCTGGCCCAGAGGTCCGGTTTCAATCCTAGCTCTAGGCGCCAAGGTAGTCAGTAGCCACACTGATGAGTCGTAAGACGACGAAACAGCGCTGTATGTGGATTTGACAATATATATGTATATATATATATGTGTGTGTGTGTGTGCGTGAGCATTTGCGTGTATATATATATACCTATATATATAGGTGATTCCATATCAAATCATCTAATGGACACCATCTTAGATTTTGATGAACTTTCAGTAGGTGATACCTTTTCTAGAGAAAATGCAACCCTGAAAATTTCAGCCTGATTGAATCACCGGATCAAAGGTTATGACAAATTGAAATTTGCTTACATTTACATGTCGTGAGCCTCAAGTATGATTTGCCAATTTTGTCACTTCATAACTATGCTATTTAAAAAGATATCGGGGGTGACTTAAAAATATTAGGTGATTTCATATGGAATGACCATATATATATATATGATAACCGAAGAAATATTTTCAGCTAAAATATTTCGAAACATAAATACGTGAACCGGATATATGTAGTGACGATATCTGTAAAAAGGGCTCAATACCTGAAAAAGAAAAATTAAGCTTTACATAAGTAGAGTAATATACAACTTAAGAAGAAAAGAAAACCGAACAAGCGGTTTCAGTAACAAGTTGTTTCACGTTTATTGATGATTTTCAAACAGTGGGGGAAAAAAGGAAAAAAACTTGGAATTTTGTTTTTGTTTACCCTCCCTGTTCTTTTACACGTTCCAGGTTGACCATTAGAGTATAGCCTACAATTTATTATCTATCCGTGCATTTACAATTATTTTAATCTCCGTAACCAAATGAAATAACTAGAACTAAAATGGGGTAGGTCCAACATACAGTGGAATTAAAATTGTGCATATCTTGTTCTAAGTATGTCTCTATTAACCTTAGTTAGTTAGAGCGGTATCGGGTTTCTGAAGGGATGTCCCCCTTTATCATTACACTAGTAGTGAACTGCTACATAATTCTATACTGTGATTGTACGCAGATAAGTTGAGGATTTAGGTCACTAGTAAAGCATTTATTATAAGGTCCATTAATAATTTACTTAATATATTATATATTTAATGATACCTAAATTTGATATTTAAATTGATATAATTTGACGAATGCATTGTTTGTTGGGAGGGGGTTTCAGTTGTTTAGTTATTGAATACATTTAAAACTCCCAGTCCTTGGCCAATGAGATTTTGTTGAGGGTTGTGTTTTTTAATTTTATTATAAGCGCTTCCAGTGTCAAACGCCTTTTTGGCAGTTGATCTGTTTTATTATGCGGATGTTGTTGAGAAGAATTTGGCGTATGGGAATTTGGAGGTGTATGTGTTTGCTAAGGTGGGTTCTTATAGCACTCTGATCCGAGAGGTGGCTGGTAAGGAATCTAGATAGAGTGGTTTTAGTTTGTCCGATATAAGAATTCGATAGTTGTTGATGGGAGACACAGTCTCCTAAAGGGCAAGTGAATTCATATACGACATTAGTTTGATTAATGGGTGTGTTCTTTGTCGGTAGGGTTTGTTGCTAATAATATTTTATTGTAAATAATTAATTTTATGCGTTTGTTCGGTTCAGCGGGAGAGGTGTATTGCCGTATTATATGTTTCAATGTGGACTAATCTTGTTTATAGTTTGGGTGCATCTGGTACAATAGAATAAGTTTATAGTTTTGTTTTTCTTGTTATTGCTATTTGTGCTATTGTTATGGAGCTTAGTTAAGGCTAATTGTATTTGGTTGTCAACGACATAGTTGGGGAAACCATTGTTTATAAGTGTTTGCTTAATATTGGAAAGTTCTTTATGGAATATTGTGCGGGGAGAGGAGATTAATTGTGCTTAAAAGTTCTTAATAACGACTATTTTATAACGGTGTGGACATTCACTTTTGTAATTGAGATGTCAGGAGTTCTTACTTTTTACTTACGGACTTTTGTAAGGGGGTGGTAACGGTTCTGTCGTTAGCATCGACAGGCACATCAAGAAAGGGGATTTTATTATTGATGCTAAGTTCGTAGGTGAATGTACGGACGATTTGAGCTCTTTTATATCCTCCAGGGTGTTGGATAAGATCAAAAATGTCGTCAACATATCGGACGTATATAGTTGGTTTAGGTAATGTTTCAAAAACTGTGTTTGTAACGTGAGACATGTAAAAGTCAGAAAATGTACTGACGCCGTTCGTCTGTGTGTAAATGTTTCCGTTATGGTCGTAGAATGGAATTTAGTGGTACAAGCCCGTAGTAGTTTTTGGAGGATAGCCGGTTTGATTTTGGGAGTGATATTGGTAGATGATTTTCAATAGTTTCGTCTACAGGAACGTTGGTAAACAAATTCTAGCGTCTAGCGAAGCCAAGTTGGTAGTCTCTAGTAATCCTTTCCCATTGGATAGATCCCATCTCGGCGTTGTTTGCAGTGATTAATGAATTCATGTTCTTCCTTAGTATGTCTGTAAGATTTTTCTTCAATTTTGTAAATTTGGTCTGATCGTCAAGTATGGATTGAAGTTTGAGTTGTTGTCCTGTCTGTTTAGGATGACATATACGTTGGACTTGTCACCGCGTCTGATGACGATGTTAGGTTTAGTGTGGAGTTCACTGGCTGCTATGTTTATTTTTTTTGTTAAGATGGAGTTGATTGTATGTTGGAGAGAACGATTTTTTTTATGCCTTCGGTTTTTAGTAGATCTCGTAGGTTAGGGTGTATTGTAATTTTCAGATTCAATTTGTAGGGTTGACTGATACAGAATTTCAATCTTCGTTTTCTTTTTGAGGATGTCGAATTTTGTTTGAAGATGGCAATTAGGTCCTAGATTCAAATAATCATTCTGGTCACTAGTGAGGTTATGGTCGGAGAGGTTAATGTAATTTTCTTGTGTACTGGGTAGCAGAAT
>VCCN01007298.1:9652313-9663922 GCA_006491835.1 Architeuthis dux
TCGACCCTGAACCATATTCATTATCATTTTATAATCATAGCTGGCGTTATTTTCCACCCTAGTAGAAACAATAATGAATCCTAAGTAGTAAGATACTTCTACTTGTGACATTTAATGTGTTTCAAACAAGTGCTAGAATACTGAAATACTAAATACTTAATGCACCAAAGCTGGTCCAATCCATCGTAGATCGTAAGATAACTTGTCACGTAAGAGTGAACTGGTAGTGAATAGGAAGCATTACGCACACTGTGGGTGCGTAGATCTGTTGATAGTACATATATTAGATACAATAGGACACCTCGTCACAGTGTAATGATTAGCAAGCTGGTCTCGCAGCTCATTGCCATTGAGTGGAGAGTACGATCCCCAATAAGTACCCCATGCTAAGCTTAGTAAATAATTATTAGGTATAAGAAGACTAATGATAGATGAGACTGACGTCCATCCAAAGTGCTGGGCCTTCAGGATTACACCTTGCTGCTCAGTTATTACAACCGCTCTATATTAGTAGGAGAAGATAATTAATTTGATGTAATGTCATGAACAACTCTAAACCCACGTCTTGGAGTGAAAGTTGCTTACTTCACACATTGACAGTCACACTACTCAGTTTTACACGATGTGCCGGCGGTTGCCTTATTTCGTCCGTCCGTTTTTATTCTCTTTTATTTTACTCGAGCAGTTTTATTATAATCCACCCCCGGCTTGCTAGACCCGTCGAAGCTTCACCAGAGCCCCGTTAACCGTACATTTCGGGAACACGATCCCTTCTCTGTCCATTGCCCGTCTCTCACGACGCTGGACGAGGACTTAGACTGTCCCTGGTTTGAATTTAGAGTTGCCTGTCTCAAACAAGGCTGAAGAGCCCAGTCTGCTCTGCCATTTACGCATTCATGCCTTTCCCAACGACATTAGAGCGAGGTGAACGCAAACTATCTCAGCCGGAGTTTGAAATTTGGTGTGCGGATTCTATTATCCGTGCTGCTAACGGTTGATACCCACTGAAGCATTATGTGACTAGGCCAACGCTTCTTGATAGTAACGTGTATCAACCATGGAGCAAATGGCACCATAACTTCGCATCAACGCCCAGGCTGCTCAACCGCAGCGACATGCTGTTGTTCGTTGATTCGTTCAACAACCGAGACGGGGCGGAAATCATCACCGGATGCAACTAGAGCAAGCTGGAAAAAAAAAACTCTCTCCCATCCCAGTCACGCCAACCGATGACTCATCAACCGGATGCTTGTTTGTGTCAGACAGACAGAGAAATGATTTTAAATCTGATATAGATATTTAAAGTATATTTCGTAATAGTAGAATGATACAATCGCATACCAATTAAAGAAATTGTAATCTTTAGTGAAATCTGGCCTTGTGCCAAACTTGGTTTAGACCGACATGTTTGATTCGCAGATTTCCTGCAGATCTGTTAGGTTATTATATAGTTATTATATCAAGAGTAATGAGAAAATGGGGACTGATTTTTATGGCAAAGTCTGGTTTGACCAAATACAGACATTGAATGAACTTGATTGAATTGGCATCGACGTAAATCTTAGAAACCAGTATAATGATTTCAACAATGAAAAAAAGAAACGAAAAGAAACAAAGAATGAGAATAAAAATCAGAGAATAATATCGGTGCCAAAGAAATCTGCTTAATATAATTTAAGATTTCGAATATTTAATCAAAAATGTGTACCAGAATATGTAAATGTTGAAATCGAGAATAAAAAAAAAAGAACTGAAAATTTGTGTAATTTCATTTCTCATTTACTTCATGCAAATATTGTGTACGCGAAAAGACAGTTGATAACATTGTTTGCAATTATTATTCTATGGGCCTGCTCTTCACAGGGTTCCCCACTGCTGTGGTCCTATTCAGACATAGCTTAGTAAATACTTGGTCTGCTCCGAAGCTGAGGTAATTGCGCCTTTTCCACCGGTATTAGAGGTCTGCGTTTGAACTCAGGTAAAAACTAAGATTTTGAATGCTGATTTTGAAAGCATACAAGTACACCTCACTTGGAAGATTGGTAAAAAACAATCTTCCTAACGTTATCTTCTCCCATTTGGTCTTGTGTCGTACTAAACTAAGATTACTACATATCAAAGAAATATTGTTATGAAGCAGAAGCGCTGTGTTAAGTGGAAGGTCTAACAGGAAACAATGAAAACTTTAAATCTGAGCATATCGCCAGATATAGTGAGAGTGTTTTATGACAATCAATCAGTTGCGAGGATAAATGACACTGTTATAAATATAGGTATCGTCTGCTCTTTGAACGTTTACGTTATGCCCCTTCTTTGTTTCTATGAAAAAGGCCGAAAGGCGAAAATAGCGTTTTGTTTTGCAGCGGGTCGTCATAGAAGTAGCACACGCACTCCATCCCTCTCACTCCTACACCTCATGTGCCCCCCACCACCACCCTAACTTCTATTGACTCGGCCTAACATACCATCATCACCATTTTGGGGGTCTTGGAACCCTAAAAAAGTGTGCATTGACTCGATTAAGCAGTAAGTCGTTACCAAGCCCGTCTAGTAGAAAACTTTTTGTTTCTAGAACAGTGGTTCCCAACCGGGGGGTGGGGGATTCCCCTCAGGGGAGGATTTAGGTAATCCAAGAGGGGAATAATGCTATTGGGTAAAAATAAAAGTCTAGAGATAGGGTTTTCTGCTCTTCTATCTATCAAGTCGAAGCTTCGAAATAAGCTCCAAGTTGAGAATGATTTAAGATGTGCTCCCTCACAAATAGACCCACAAATTGAAGAACTAGTACCAAAAAAGAGAGATCACATTGAAGTGTATCGCAGTTACGATAGCAGAATTCTTATTATTTTATAATAAATTGGAATTTCAAACGATGTGTTCTAATTATTTTCGCTTGCTTTCTTTGAGTAACAATAAAGCTGTACAATTATAAAATTAAACTAATTCTTAGTATGAAACTGTCTAATAAAATAAAGTTATTATTTGAAATTATTCTTTGTTGCAACTTAATAAATGGAAGGGTGGGGATACAAGTAATCTTATTTAACAAACGTGGGGAATGTCACGAAAAGGTTGGGAACCACTGTTCTAGAACGCCAGACGTGATATCTCGGGAGAAATGTCTTTGTTCGGAATCATCGGAGGATGTAGCTGCGACATGCTACTAATAAATAATAAATAATAGACTTTTTAAAAATTCATAGATTTTAAGAGAAGTAAAATAATCTTTAGTGATCAGAAGGAGCATAGAATGTTATCTTTTAGTCATTCACTGACTCACGGAAAAGTAATCGAGGAAAAGTAACGACTTGGCAAGAGAAGGTACTGTAAGCAAACCGAAGCCTTGTGCCAGACTAAGCAATGTTTAGGAAATACAAGTTTCCTCCTCTATACGAAATGGCGTAAGGCGAAGAAGCAATTACCATTAATTCATATGGGAAAAACCTTTGATGATGATGGTATGTTAGGCTGGTTGGAGGTTGCGGTGGTGGGAGTTACAAGAGACTGGGTTGTTGGAGAGAGGGGAAGAGGGTGCGCATGAATGCTGAACGCTATTTCCGCTTTTCGCCTTTTTTCGTAAAAGTGAAAAAGTGGCGTAAAGCGAACATTTGAAAAGCGGAGGATTCCTATAACTATAAGCTTCCTATAACTATAAAGCTTCCTATAACTATAGGCTTGAGATAACATTTTTAGAAAACATTTCATTCATTCATTTATTCATTCTTTTACCAGTCCAACCTTTCTTGTTTCCCCCCTTTTGTCAAAGTTGGAGTTGACTTTATTTACCCCCCCGTAACAAGAACAACACGACCAAGACCTAAACCTCATCTAATTCAGGGGAGTAAACTCTTCTTTGTCTATCCCGTCAAGTTACACCAAACCGATATATAAAATAAACATTTCCCTATCGTGATTTGAAACCGCAACCAAGTGATTGGTAGGCGGTTCCCTTACCAACTGAGCTAAACTGACACGCATCTTATACATCCACGAATCTATGCGTTATATATACAATACAAAAGTTACAGTAATCATCTTCAGTTGGAATAGAAGTAGGAGTGCAGTTTGACCCCGCAGCAGCCAGGTTGTTCTTTCACTGCTTCTTCTTTTCTTTCTTTTGTTGTCCATCTTTCTCGTTTTTGTTCCATCCTATTTATTCAACCTTTTTCGTTTTTTTCTTTCTCACTTTCCTTCCTACCTCCTGTCTTTCCCGTCCACCATCTTGTTTTGTTTTTGTTTTTGTTTCTCTTCAGAAACATTTTATCTGTCATCTGGTATGAAATAACGAACACATCGACAGATAGATGAATAAATAAATTTAAAAAAAGAAGAAATCCACCCAATTCTTTCTCGGACTATCAAATCACCGCCGGCAAATTTATCTTGGACATAAAACAATATTGATCTTCTATTGTCATCAGCAATAAACTCAGACGTCGGGAGTTGGCGATCATAATGATGAGCTGCGTAATTTGGAGCTCCCATTTTAAACAAATACATTTCTAAGTCTTGTAACCCCGAGTCAAGCTAGCGGTCAAGGGGTGTCGGATGTATTCGTGTTTTGATTGGACGCTTCAGTTCGGAAGTCATGTGCACGGATGCTCTTTCATATGATAGTCACACGGTCAAGTAACAAGAAGAACAATACGATTTTCAACAGACTGCTTTCGCTCACAATGCTGATTGATAGTGGTGTGGTGCACAAGAGGTTTTGGTTATTCCCAGTGTTGGCATAAATTAAACAACATAACTAATCTGGTTTGCTATTTTAATTGAAATAACAGTGATGGTAATAACATTAAAAATAGAATAAATAGTGGCGATAAGGCGATGTTCATAGCTACGATAATTCCCAGAGACGGTAGATAGTCGGACAAATGCGGGCTGTATTAAAACAGTACAGTGCACGTTTTGGGGTATAAAATGTCAAATTGCATATCCTACTCGTTCCACAAAAAATGATTCTAAACAATCAGCTGAAGAACTGAGCTGTACAGTCCACGGTTTAGGGTATACAATGTCAAATTGCATATCCTGCTTTTCCCACAAAAAATGACTCTAAGCAATCATCCGAAGAAGTAAGCTGTATTAAAACAGTACAGTCCACGTTTTGGGGTATAAAATGTTAAATTGCATATCCTGCACGTTCCAAAAAAAAGAAAAAAATGATTCTAAACAATCATTTGTAGAAGATGGCTGTAGAAGATGGCTAGATTTTACAGATGAACTATGAATTATAAATCTCTTTTTCAAACTTACTGAAAAGAAAAATTGAAAGGAAACATCGTTATAGGACACCACACAGCACTTACTTAGAAATGTTTGTATGTGTGAATGAGGGAATATAAATATAACAGGACTTATAATTGATTATTGATTACAGGGGTGATTAGGACCCTCAATATCTGGGACGTTCATCATCATCATCAGCCTTTCAGCGTCCGTCGTTGGACATATACCTTCCCCAATATTCGCCAGAACTCGCTATCATGGGAGTCGTGGGGCCAATACTTTCTGAACTTATAGTTCGTCACGCCATCTTATCTTTGCCGGCCACAGTTTCGCATATCAGCTCTGAGGATCCACATTGTGAGTCGTGATCTCCAGCGATTGTCTGATATTTTTGCAACATGACCAGCCCATTCTCATTTGAGTTTTCTAATGGTTTCTACGATATCTCTCACCCTTGTTTGTTTTCTAATATACTGTGCTGTCTTGTGATCTCTCCATGTAATGTTGAGCATGTTTCTCTCCTGTGCACGTTGTATGGTTCTCAGTTTGATGGCCAATCGTTTGGTTAGGTTTCACGCTTCAGCACCGTAGGTGATTATCGAGTGGATGCATTGGTTATAGACCGTTCTTTTTAGAACTAATGAGATTTTCTTGTTTTTGAAGTTTGAGCTTGCTCTACCGCTTGCCAACCTAGAGTGTAATGTTGGAGTGTTTTAAAAGGAGAGTAATTGAAAACTATAAAAGATCGATTATAAATACACAAAACTTTGATGATTATGCAAAGAACGAATTTAACGAGAGGCGGTCTTAGTCTCTGACGTGTTGCAATAACGTGACAAAACTAGTTAATGTTCAGTGTTCATCCGCTAGAAAAATATTTCTCGTTAGTGATAAATGAATAAATATATTGTTGGTTGACGGTTTCTGAAAATATATTTTCCTTCCCATTCGTCACGACATTGTTTGGTACACACCGTGTTTATCGTGCCGTCTTTTTTCTTTGTCAAATTTGAAAACCGATTTCAATTTTTTTAGAAAGCCGATTTTCGGTTAGAAACGCGTTACAAACGATGGCAAAGATGTCTTTTTAATTTGTTCATCAATCATGTGCCAACATTTCTCTTCTTCATTTTTTCATCTCAATTTGTAAACATTTTTAGAAAGCGCCAACCAGAACTGTCACCAAAACTGTCAACATAGGTTTCTTCAGTTTGTAAGTTGATCTGAGTAGCTAGCTATGTATGTATGTATGTATCACGCGCACATGCCGCACCAATGTTGCTAGAGGGCTATTTTAAACATTGACTCTTTATTATGTCTAGAAGAAACGTTCTTTTTGTTTTATGAAAATTCCACCCTTAAATATTCTTTTTTTTTAGTGGCCCCTCCGCACTAAAAGAATTATTTAGGGGTAGATTTAGGGGTTCACTTTGCAATGTAAATGTAGGCTAAATTGATCCCTTAGCTTGTGTCCGGCAGTATTCATCCTTGTTTTTTGAAAATTCGGACTTTTTTTGTGATCATTGCCCAACAAAAGGCGAGAGAAGTAACTTATTTATTGATCGCTCTTTTTTTCCAATTTTTTAATTGATAACCCCCAAAATGACATGCTGCCAAAAGACATTGGCCACGTGACGGTTTCTATTGAGTGACTAACCAGACCTGTCTCCTTTATTTTGTTCTTTCTTTGTGTTTGCCTTTTTGTATGTATTTTCCTGACTAAACAATTATCAAGTTTCTCTCTCTCTCTCTCTCTCTCTCTCTCTCTCTCTCAATCCTTTCGACATTCTCGTCTCTTCTTTTCCTTCTCTTTTCGTCCTTTTATTCTTTACTCTCAACCCCTTTCTTTCCTAAGCGTCATTAATTCAGTTTTCCGCTCTCGTTCTCCCTTTTTCTTCTTTCTTATCATCTCTTTCTTTCTCTCTTCTTACTTTATCTATCTATCTATATATGTATCCCACCCTGTTCATATCTATCTATCTATCTATCTATCTATCTATCTATCTATCTATCTATCTATCTATCTATCTATCTGTGTATCCCACCCTGTTCCTATCTATCTATCTATCTATCTATCTATCTATTAGAAACTGTCAATCAAAACTGTCAACATGGGTTTCTTCAGCACCACTGGGGCCAGAGGGCTGAAAGATCAAACATTTACTCCTTATGTCTAGGGGAAAAGTCCTATGGGTGAAAAAAACATTCCACCCCAAAATAGGGTTTTAGTTAGGGGTTCAATTTACAATGTAAGTGTATACTAAATTGGTCCCTTTGTGTCCGACAGCGTTCACGCTTGTTTTACAGCTTCCTCTCTTTTACTCTTCACATGTCCTTTCCGTCTCTCTTATCTAATAGTGTCTCCTACTTTTTCAAACCGTACGCCTTTTCTTTAAAACACGCAACCTTTCCCCTACCCACCTCTGTTAAAATACACGTGCGCATGCGTGGACACATTACACGCACATACACATACAGTGCTTCCCAAAGGTTTAAGACCACCCCGCATTTTTTTCAATAAAGTCATCAATTCAACGCTTTTAAACATCATATAACCACCAAAGTATTGTATTTATTTTACAATTTACATAAGACATACGTACTGACATACGCACAATACACAAATTGTATTTCTTAGTATTTGGTATGTCCTCCGTTGTTTTTGATGACGGCCAGTACACGGCCAGGGATCGAAGCTTGGAATCTTCCAAAGTGGACGCGGGTTCGATCCCCGCACGGCGCCCCTTTCTTTATTTACTTACACGATTTAGGCCACTCGTTTAGCAGTCGCTCACACCGACGCTGAGCAAATATAGGTTCCCAACTAATTAAATGTCTTTACAAAAACTATAGTTACGGGAAGTGTCCCCATGTAATTTTCTCCTGTATAAAAAGGGATAACGAAACATCAGTTGTCGTATTATATGTGCCACACACACACACAAACACACAGAAACACACAGAAACACACACACACACATATAGATAAACAGACAGATAGACGAATATGCATGTGTGTATATGTGTATAAGCCTGTTTGTGAAAGTGAAAGTGAATTTAAATAAAAATCCTTTACTTTCATTCAAAGGAAATTTACATAATCACCGAATAAAATCCCTCTAGCACTCTCCTGTCAATATTGTCACCACAGTCAGGAGATTTGCTAAGAATGCGTCCGGTGCTTTTTAATAGCATAGACGTACATGTTTTCCTATTTGGTAACCTCCACTGTAGCTGTTGACTCGTTGTCCTCTGTCGTAAATTATACAGTATTCGACTCAAAGAAAATAATTGAAGCCAGGTAAAACAAAAGAATAAGAACGGAATAATAAACTACAGAAACGTGTTGTTGTTTTTTCATTGAGAGAACAAAACCTAATGTTTGAGCTTCGAAATTAAGAAGCAAATCATTTGCGAATTTGAAGAAACAATTGCGGCTCTCGTCGAATTCGGTTGATTCATGTTTGTTCGAGGAAATCTCGTGTGATTTTGCGTGATATGTAGTCATTTGCAAATCTTGTCGACTCAGATATACGTCAGTCGGCATGAAGCGACGGTAACAATCAATCGTATGAGTATGTGGATAAATGAGACATAAAACGCGAGAGTTTCTTTCTGACTATCATTAATTCAGCTACCTTTCCTTTTCTGCCGCAGTCGTTCGAGCTTAGTTTATTTTATTTTATTTTTTATCTAATTATTTTTATATAACTTTTGTGCGTGTGTCCATGATGAATAAGAGCTTGGAAAATAACAGAGAAGTATTATTTTCAGCCATGTTGTTGTTGTTGTTGTTGTTGTTAGAAACCGTCAACTAAAACTGTAACCTAGAAAATGTCAACATAGGTTTCTTCAGTTTTTAAGCCGGTCTTGCTGGCTGGCTATGTATGTATGGATATATCACGCATGTATGTATCACGCATCAATGAAGCTAGAAAAAACCCTTTTTTTTGTTTTTTGAAAATTCGTCCCCTAAATGGGGGGTTCAATTTGCAATGTAAGTTTATGCTAAATTGGTCCCTTGGTTTGTGTCCGGTAGCATTCACGCTTGTTTTTGTTTTTTTGTTGAAAATTCTGACCTTTTCAGTGATCACTGCCCAACAAAAGGCGAGAAAATTAACTCATTCATTGATCGCCCCTTTTTGCCAGATTTTTAGTTGATCACTTCCAACACGGAATGCTGCCTAGAAGACGTTGGTCACGTGACGGTTTCTATTGAGTGACGAACCAGACCTGTTGTTGTTGTTTGCGTTTGCGTTCATGCGAGCGATGCTGTGCCTTCGTGTATGTGCGTGCGTGTCCTCGTATGTGCCTATGTGCGTGTAAAGACTATAAGCCCCGAAAAGGATGATTAAGAAAACAATTGGAAAAACACAAAATAAAAGAAAGAAACGTTTACGACTGTTGGTGCACCGTCATCAAGCAAAATTATACCATTGGACAGTTTCGGATTATAAATAATAATATGAAAACGTAGAATGATGAGGTTGCTACGCAACACAGGGCGACAAATATCCGATGCTAATTCTTATCTTCTCTATTTTTTTCAGTCAGGTAAATATTTAATGTTTCACGTAATATCAGTCAGGCAATGTTTTTTTTTCTTTCTCCCATTTCATTCGTTTCTTAAAAAGAAAGAAAGTTGCATTTTAACTACACGGGGATGGGTGACGAGATATTTCTCGAGAAATATATTTGTTCTTCAGCGGCTGACGAGATATCGCGTGAGAAATTTCTTTTCTAGAGTTTTACTACACAGGGAGTGAATCAAACAGTGATTCAAGACAATTAGCTTTCCCATCTAGGCCTAATGCTACACAGGGCATTTTTGAAAGTGGGATCCACATGCATACATAGAGAAGAGGCCAAGAATCGTCTAATTCCATCGGCGTTGCCTTTTGGCACGCAACGGGCACCAGGAAATTGCCCTGAACCTACAATTCTTCGTGCAATGGGGAGGTGCTGTAATGGAAACTAGACTTTCTACTTGTTGATCCTTGGCTACGGTTTTTGTCTCTCATGGTCGTACTCATATCCCACTGGTAGTAAAGAGTGTGTTATCCCCGAACACTATTTCTTAGCATAGGGTTTAACACGCGTACTGTTATACATGGTGGGTGAAAAGAAACTCCCTATTGGAAACTGGTAATAACTGTATTATTTATTGGTCGATTGTATTCAAGCTAGCTTTACTTTGGACCATACAATGGTAGAATTTGCCTGATGTGATACAATTCAAGCACCGGCGTTGTCCACTAATTTCTGTAAGCGTTTAGGTATGGCCCCGATAGACCTTTGCAGGATGTTGGCCATATCGAATGCTCTCCTCCAGTTGATCCTGAGTTTGGTGCTGTACACCCCCCCCTTCTCCCACTCCCACAGGAAGAAGTCACAGGGCGTAAGGTTACATATAAGTTCAAATACGGAGTTAATTCTCATCCAACCTGAATATAACAGTTACAAACGTCCTGATTCACCTAAATAAATCTATTTAGGGCGAGGGCGAGAGAGTGCATGACAATAATCAATGATCGTTATGCTTCAATAATAAAAGTACTTATGCGAAGCTATCTCTGCTTGCTGTGATATTTATCATTTTCAAATGTTAAAATTCGGAAAGGGATGAAATATTAATCTTATTTTTTTTTAGTATCCAGAGAAGTCAGTGGCTAAACTGAGGTTATGAACATTGAATTTGTTTGTTTACTCAAATCTACTGTATCTCACAACGTGAATCTCCAGAGATCATATTGCGAAACTGTGGCGGACAGACGGCTTGACGATTTAGACAGGTCCAGGACATATTGGCGCCGAGACGTCCGCGATAGAGAGATCTGGCGAATCTTGGGGAAGGTCTATGTCCAACGACGGACGTTAAAAGGCTGCTTCTGATGATGATGCTGCTGATGATGATTGTTTGGACGGGAAAGACGGAGATTTGACGGTTACATATCAACTTTGTTTTTTTGAAAACTACTATTATTACTACTGTTGCCAGGGCTCCTCATTATAGTGTAGTGGTTTGCAAGCTCGTCACGAAGAACTTAGTAGTGAGTTCGATTCTCATTGGTGCCCCATCCTTGAGGCCTTGTGCCAGAATCAAGCTAAGTTTAGTAAATATCTATTGATACAACTATAACATGATCCACCCTCTAAATGGAATCCCATTGCACTGTAAGGAGAAGCTGGGGACATTCATACCACGATGCCACATACATTAAGTTACCACGTCTAAAAAAAGAGGCCGTGTCACATTCCATATCATATGGTGATATAGATCAATACTACTTATTCGAACTAAAGGGATAAACACTTAGTTTCACAGCAGCCCTGGTATTCGATATGTTGTCTGATATTCAATTTGATGTCCTATATGA
>VCCN01007298.1:9929163-9942634 GCA_006491835.1 Architeuthis dux
CTATAACTTTTGCCGTGTAAAGATGAACCCCTACGCCAAATTATTGCATCTTAAGTGCAAGATTGTGACCAGCAACTTAGAAAAATATCTAGAAATGACTAGAAATGACATATGGTGACCTCGAATGACCTCTGATGGCAAAATTCACTTTGGACGTGAACAAATTAACCACTATGCCACATTTCAGGTGCAGAATTGTGGCCAACAACTCGGAAAATCGGCTAGAAGTGTCTACAAAAGACCTCAGGTGACTTTAAATGACTAATGAGGTCAAATTCGCATTGCCTGTAACCTCTGCCATGAAAAGACTTACCCCTATGCCAAATTACACTTCCATAGGAATCAAAGTATTAACAAAACATAGGGAAATTGAATATAAATTACCAGAAATGAGCTCTAGTGACCTTGAATGATTTCCACAGTCAACCTCGCCTAGCCTGTTACCTTCGACGTGAAAAATCCAACACTCGTAGTGCGAAATTATGGCCCACAAGAAAATTGGCTAGAAATGAACTCCTTTGACCTCGTGTCTTCTGAGGTCAAAATCACAATGCATATGAGCTTCGCCATGGAACTCCTATGTCTAATTTCAGTTTCATAGGTGCATAATTATGGCTTAGAAATTGAAAAATTGTTTTAAAATGACCAGAAATGACCTATGGTGATCTTGAATGACCTCAACGTCACATAGATTGAGATCTTCGTCGTGAAAAGCTGTACTCGTGTGTTAAATTCCACCATCGTTGGTGCAAAATGGTGTCCAACAACTCTGCAAATTGGCTAGAAATAATCTCTGCTGACCTCGAATGACCTCCGAGGTCAACTTCACATAGCCTATGTGGGAAATTGACCTCTTCTCAGTCTACATGCAGAATATTAGGTCGATAGGGCGTGTAGATTTTGCGGAGAACAGACACAGACAAACAAACAAACAATTAAACAAACAAATATACAATCAAACCAACAGAGTACTCAAATATTAGTATAGATAAATAATTTGTAGTTGATAATTTTCTACAATCTTTCTTCTTATTAATAACACAAAGATTATTATGATGCATTTATGATTTCTTAAACTGTTTACGTTTTGTTTATACTGTACATTGTATTTTTCTATGATGCAGTTTTTCACGGTACGCCGCACAACTCCCAAAGATATTCCCATTAAATTATTCAACGGATAACTGTACTATAATCTGCTTGTCACGGCGTACGACCGTTACGCTATGATTGGTCAAAAACTGACCAATCACGAGATAGAGAATTTAGGATCGCGGAAGTTTGAATGAAACAAACGACAGAGGCGGCAAGACTGTTCTATGAAACGAATACTCTTCATTCGTTCCTGCAAATTTGTTACGTTACAGAATAACAAATGTGTAAAAAATCTGGGTTAAGATTTTTTTAATATGAAAATGGATTATTTTTTTACTATATATTAAATAAATAAAACATATTACTTTTTTTTTTTCAAAATATTATTTTATTACTATGAACTGGAGTTAGGTAGTTAAAGAAAATGGTAAAAAGAAAGAGGGAAGAAAAGGTAGTTTGGTAGTTTATTGTAGGGGTAATAAAAGAGAAGGGGGGGAAATGGAAATTAGGTAGCTTAATAAGAGGGTAGGAAAGGAGAGGGGGAAGAAAGATAGTTTATTGAGAGAGAGGGGGAGAAAAATAAATGTAGTTAATAAGAGGGTAGGAAGGAAGAGGAGGAAAGAAAGTTAGGAAGAGAGAGAATGTTAGGTTGTTTAATAAGAGGATGTGAAAGGAGAGAGCAGAAAAGAAAAGTAGTTCAATAAGAGGAAAGGAAGAGAGGGGGAAGACAAGAAAGTTAGTTTAGTTTGCTGAGGGGATAGGCAAATGTCTGCATATGAAACTATCCTATATGTACAATATGTATATAACTTGGAATGATAACGACTTTTCTCAGAATTATAGACGGTATCTTTGTAAGCTCTTACTTAATAAAAAAAAAAGTAAAAATAATGAACAGGAAAAACTTGATTAATTACATCACAAACAATCCAAAGCCCTTCTCTTCTGGAATATTTGACAATACCCTGATCATGATAAAAGCGGCTGGATAGAATAATTGCAATATGACTGGTTGCTGTACCGACTGTAAACAAAATCAGTGATATATTTCTATTTCATTAGAGATAGTTTTCAAGCATTCTAGAAAAACAACTTTTTGTCAGTAATGCCCAAAGGATGATGAGAATAAACTTCAAACAATCAATGTAATCAACCACGTTTTATTGCTTCTTAGCCAAAGACCCCACAATCTACAAATATTAGGCCGGGGACCAGCAGGGCCTACAGTACACCCCCCCCATAATTCTACATTTAGGGTACCAAAATGTTCCTTAGGATGTCCTTTTTCAGAAAGAAATGTTCCCAAGAAAAAAGTTGGGAAGAACTACCTCATATGCATAAAACAAAATGGCCGCCAGCACACACCAAAAAAGACAGAATTTCATATCTCGTCTCCCAATTGACATATCTGAGTACTAAACCATGTTTTTCAGGCATGAGGAATTAAAAAATACACTTTATTTTACCATGAAATAATTAATTTATAGGTATTGCAGGTCGTTCTTTAGCTCTCGTGCAGGTTTATTTTGCAAAACATCGCATCACCCAGGTCTTTCAGGACCTCCCATCCTCACTACAGTCCAGATTTGGCTCACTGCGACTTCTGGCCTTTCCCAGATAGATTTCGGACCATGGACGAGATTGCCGAGAACGCGACGAGGAATCCCAAAACAGGATTTTGCAGACTGTTTTGAAAATATGGAAGGGATTTCGGATGAGTTACTGATGTCCCAAGGGGTGTACCTTGAAGAGGACTAAGGCACAATTGCCCTAGGTAGGCTATTGTATTGTATATTAAATGGTTGGATACTTTCCGGTAGGACCTGATATAAGTACATATGGACTTCAATGTACGATATTCGTTTAATGTGATTTCAGGATTAGTTTTGTTTACGAGTCGTTGTCAAGTTCAGGTAGTACTCAATGATGGCATTGCTTAGTAACAAAAATCTTATGTGGGTCATAACAAAAAAAGTATTATCGTATGAAAGGAAACTTCGTGATCATTTCAGTGATAAACGTGTCTGAAGACGATGCGTCAACGTAGCTCTTAGCAACAATCACTGTCTTATAATGTACTATCAGAACAAAGCACCGAAGTAGCTATTATATTAGAACAGCATGCAGATCGATTGTTCATTAGTACAGAGTTATTTCAACTAGTCCCGGACGCTTCATCGTGGAGTAATTGTTAGTAAGCTCTTCTTGCAGATCATTACTACTGAGTGTTAAGTTTAATCTTCACTGTGTGTCCTATATTCGTGGCCTTGTGCCCAAACTAAGCTAGGCTTAGTCAATAATTATTTTAATTAATTCTCACGAACACAATCTACTTTCGCAAATCATTGCTAATGAGTTAGATACTCGCTGTGCGCTCTTCTATTGTGACCGTATGCCAGACTAAGCTAAGTTTGTAAATATCTATAATATCAAAGCAAGTGGCTGAAATACGTATTTCTGACTAGTGAAGGAAGTTGATGTTCGAGCACAGGAAAAACGCTACCATTGTGAATGCTGATTTCCAAGGCTGCGTCTTTCGAACCTCATAATTCCATCCCACGATTTATACTGTCTAAGTCTGCTTTCGAAAGTGGTAGAAAGAGTGCTCTGTTTTTTTTTTAATAAATGAATCAGAACCAGTACCCGGATGCTCGATCATAGTGTTTTTATATAACACGGAAAAACAACTCCGCAGCACAGCACAAAGACAATCCCACTTGACAAGATCAAAATTGTTTGCTACTTAATCTAACACTGATTGTTGATCGCGATGATAATCTGCCCTACATAAACACTCTAGATAACATCATTACTCCGGCACTAAGATATAGAGGGTGGGTGAAAGGAAACTCCCTATGGGAAATTGGTAATAACTTTATTATTCGTTGGTCGATTGTAATCAAGCTAGGTTTACTTTGGACTATATAATGGTAAAATTTGCCTGCTGTGTTAAAATGCAATGTAGGTCCCGGCGTTAACCACCGATGACTGGTATGGCCTCGATAGACCTTTGCAGGAAGTCCGGCGTTATGTTGACTGCGCTCCTCTAGTTGATCCAGAGTTTGTGGTTTGGTGCGGTACACCTCCCCCTTCGCCCATCCCACAGGAAGAAGTCGCAGGGCGTAAGGCCAAGGCTTCGAGCAGGCCATTCATTTCTAATGTGGAGTTAATTCACACACACCCTGTAGCTACTTATGTCACTACAATAAGGCATCAACTCCGGATAATATCGATATTACAACGTGTGGGTGTAGTCTTGCTACAGGATATATTGCAACATTTGTTACTGATATTGATTATCGAAACCTTTTCACGAAGATACCAAATGACTTGAGCTGTGTCAATTTACACGTTCAGGGTTCAAATTACGATCCTGTCCACGTACCGACTAAACAGAGAGTCGCTGTAGAATCTATTAATCATGTCTGGTGAATCAAACCGTCATCGGTTGTTTGCAACCATAGCAGTGAGCCTGATGAGGCAACTTCTGTCTTATTGAACGAGTGATTCTTGCAAGGTAATCGCAATCTGATTGGTTTGCTTATTAGCTGAAGGGCGTCAACAATCTCCCACCCTGTGTAATGAAATTGCTGTGACGCCGAAGATAATCATGATTGTATACATCATTATCTTAAGATGCTTTCTTGTTTACGATAGTTCTCCAAAGATCGAATCAGCTGTAATAGTAGAAACTGACTAACAAAACTGTCACTAAAACTGTCAACATAGGTTTCTTCAGTTTTTAAGCTGGTCTCTGTGTATGTATCGCGCGTATAGGTTGCACCAATGGAGCTAGATGGCTGAACATTTATACATTCACTCCTTATTATGTCTAGAAAAAACTTTTTATTTTGTTTTTTGAAAATCTCCTCCCCCCAAAAAAAACATTTTTAGTGGGTGGGGGGTTCCATTTGGAATGTAAGTTTATGCTAGATTGGTGCTCACTGTCCAACAAAAGGCGAGAGAAGTAACTTATTCATTGATCATCCCTTTTTCCAATTGTTAATTGATCACCCCCAACACGGTATGTTTTCCCAAAACGATGGTCACGTAACGGTTTCGATTCAGTGACTGACCAGACCAGTTCTATAAAGCAATCAAGCACACGTAGGGTATCCCTAACCAGAAAGTAGCATAGCTAATGGCGTTATTACGTACCAAAAGTGTTATGCCAAGCGCCATTTTTCCCAAGCCATCAGTACATTGCATGAACTTATAAAAACGGGTGTTATTTACCAGCAACACCCCAGGAATTGACCGGGTGTTCTCATAAAGTTATTTGTAGCGTATAAACAGTGGCATCATTGCCCTGTGTTAGATTCACGATAAAACTGGGCTTCAGATGTTTTGGTTGGCACACTAAACCAGGATTAATACGAGGGTGGGTTAATAAGTTATTTGTAGCGTATCTGACAGTGGCATCACTGTCCTGTGTCAGATTCACGATAAAACTGGGCTTCGCATTTTTTGGTTAGCACACTAAACCAGGATTAATACGAGGGTTGTTTAATAGGTCCGTGGGCTGACAAGTAATTATTAGCTGAATTTTGATCTGAAATGTTCACTGTATCATGTACGATCTATGTGATTAATATCCACCACTGAATTAAGTGTATTGACAAGGAAGGATATTGCCGTCAAATACGGTAATCTCCTTCCTTGTCAATACATACATGTTTGGCTCCAAAGGTAAATGTAACCTTCGTGATCCAGCCAGAATGGAGGAGGAGTTTTACAAAAACAAAATTGGGTTATAAATGAGAAGAATTCATGGAAATGCGGTTTTTCCCTAAATAATCTCTGCAGGAATAAAAGGGGGAGTCTAATATGCCATTGAATACGGTATGTTGAAAAATAAATATGTTTGTGTAAAATAAATGCGTTTTTAATCACTACGCTGCGGACTTATTGATGCACGTATGTGTAATGTTGTCTGATATTAGTGCTTTTGTTGCGTGTTGTTAGTTTCCCTTCTAGCTGCGTTTAGTTTGAACGCGTTTGGTTCATAACTGTATTTAGATGTGCTTGAGAAAAGAAACGGAGAGACGGAACAATGACATGCTTACAGGACGATTGCCTGTGAAGAAGAGAGCCATCCCCGTTCCCACTTCCGGCCCGCGTGTATGGGACCGGAAACGGAATGGAGGCTGCTGGGAGCTTGCTTCGGCGTGTTTATTTATTCTTAATCGTAAACATTAATACATACATATATAGGCATTAATACATACATATATAATCATTACAGTATGTATATATCTTTCTTCTACCTAGCGGCGAGGACATGTATTTATTAGCCTTCGTCACAGTTTCTGAATCATTCGAGACTCCTGGGACATATACAGTCCGAGGTTTCTATGACCGCTGGGATGTATATGTTCTGTACATCTCTTTTAGACGTCTACTTGGACGTATGTGTCGGGGAAAATAACGTAAATGAGATTTTCCCGACTTTTACAACTGTAGACAATGACGTCATCATAGTAAGACACCAACGCAGAAATTATTAACAGAACAGTAAAGACGTGTAGTAATCAGCTAATTCCGTGCTTTTCATCTGTGTCGGGATAAATGTCTAATGGGACAAATATGTCCCATCATGATGTCAGTTCTTCAAAATGTGGGAAAATTTCGATTTAATAAAAGAATAGTTTTCTTTAACCATTACCAGACACATTTCTACTTGAAGGAACATTATCTGGGATTCTGAGTAGGCAAATTGACACACAGTCACGTGCCTGCACCAAGATGTTCAGTAGCTGACACTTAGTACGCTTCATGAGTTAAAATCAAGGATAAAATATATTTGCAGATCAATTAAATTGTATTTGACACCGGTGGGTTTTAAATAAGAAATTAACACGTTCTTTTACGCTTTTTCATACCCTTTTGAAAAACACCTTAATATGTTAGTCTTGGAAGGGTTAAAGTGTTTATCAAACATAGACGCACATTTTTACGTGTACTAATTCCCTTGAAATTATTATAATCAATTTTCTTAAACACTGTAATATATTCCATTATTCGCATTTAGTGTGAAGCCATTAAAAGTGAGACGTTATAATGGGTAAGCCTTTTTTTAGTGCTCCTCCCTGTCGCGTTGTTGATTTATATCACTGCACAGATACGCTTACAGAAAACTCCATTAATGGCTTGGACGTTTCTAGTAACACAGAGGCATTAAAATGAATGACGAATGAATTGTCTTTGTTGTCAGTGTCATGTGCACACTGCGCATGTCCCTCTTTATATGTCAATGACATCAAAATTGGAACTTGCAGATGGTGGTTCCAACATTTCTGTCTCAACCACAAATCACGGGTTGGATTAGAACTTGACCTGGTCGGCGCTGACAGGACGGTAAAAGCGTTGCTATGCCGATTCGAAAGTGTCCGGTAAAGATGGACGATGATCCTATGCACTGTTGGTCAGTATATTATCAATGACAACCACATTGTTAATGACTGCATCCACCGTCCCGTGAGTCGGTGACTGATAGTTTAAGGATTAAAACGTCCGCTCGTCGAGCACAACCATAAAAGAGTCGAACAAACTCACCGGGGAAAACTTTTCCATCCAAAAAGCGGGAAAAACGTCCTGTAACATAAACCGACAGGCATAAATACTGAACGAAGAACATCTGTCTCACAGGCCATTACTAGAGAGTTCGCTCCTCACCGTGTGTTCCACGAATGTAGCCATGTGGCAAACTTAATTTTGTCAAATCCCAGTCGTTGACTTTATTTCCACCCCGTAACAAGAACAATCCTCGTCAAATGTAGGGGAGTAAACTCTTCACTGTTTGTCTATCCCGTCACGTTAAACCAAACCGATATATAAAATTAACATTTCACTAACGTGATTTGAAATCACGATCTAGTGTTTGCTATGCGGCTCTCTTACCAACTGAGCCAAACTGACATGTCTTATATATTTACGAATTATATTTATTATATATACGATACAATGGTACAAGTAATCATCTTCAGTTGCAATAGAAATCGGAGTGGAGTTTGACCATCAGCAGCCAGGCTTGTTGTCCTTACTGTTATGGAGCAAATTGAACGCTGAGAAAACAATTTCTATAAATCATGACCGCTATGGTCAATGACATAGTTTTTTTTTAATGTCTTTGTGTTATGTCTACTTGATGCATACGATCTATGGATGCCTGTATTTTCAGAGGATTGTAGAGCACCAATCACCCAGCATCTCATTATAAAACTACACATCCCACTGTTATGATATGCTGCCACGAAAGGGTCATTTCCAGGTCAACACCTGTGCGGAAACGGAGGTGACACGGTCACCTTAGGAAATAGGTATATGCGTTGGTGTCCAAACAACAGGATGTGGAAAGCGGAAATGACACCTGCGTGGGCGTTCGAGAAACCTATAAAGCAGACCCGAACAGAGAGCAGACCCAAGCACAGAAAATTCGAGACCCAAAAGCAGAGGACAAAGACCCAGCCACGAGGCCGCGGGGCTGGGAAGGCATGAGACCAAGTTCCAATGTTGGGTACGGTCTCTCGGCACCCATCATCTCCGGCCGACAAAGATGTATGCTATGAAATAAAAATATGTCTCATAATGTTACAACCAGTATTCGAGTCCTTCCCTTCTCGCCAAGTCCAGGACATTCACCCCACTATACAACACCACATTCACGATCCAGCCTCTTAATTGGTTTACCAACTTACTCTTAACGTACCCAGTGGAGAAGCAACCATATCAAAATGATATGCCAGGGCTTGACAAGCATGAATCAGTAACCCAATCTAATATTGGAAAATAATAAATGCTGTTCTTGAAAACAGCACCATACAACCAGTCTCGTTCCTAAAGGGTAAATACATTTTATCTTCGTAAAATTGTTTTTGACTAGTCTCTAATTGACGATATCGCTGTTGCAGGTAATTTACAAATCAATTTATTAATATGCTATTTCGTACCTACTACCTACCATTCTGCAGTGTGATTAATACTACTTACACTACTCTGAAACACATACGCTCTACTGTTACGAGTCATCTTACTATCCATGGTCTCATCAATGACTCCACTGAGACAGAATATTTCTATGTATGCCATGCAATGGAAATAGAGGAGGTCTAAGCCAAGATCTCAAGAGGTTTGAACTATGCTTTTCATAACCAGTATTTAGCCACGTGCAACTTGATACTGCTTTTCCATAGTCAGAGGATTGTAAAAAGTAAAAAGAGTTAATGTAGTAGAGAAGAGTAGAGAGGAACGGCAAAGCAAACGTATATTATGATATTTACTAAGCACTATTTACTTAGTGCGGCACAAGGCCAAATGGAGTCAGGAAGATCGGAGTGGTCTTTCCAGTTTGCCTAGAAAGTCAATATTAGCATATAAATCAATTGTTCCTTCGTGTTACGCCATTTCGGCTTGCGAATTGATTTTCTTTTATAGGAACGCTCTACTTTCGGGTAGCGAGGGATAACTATATCATCATTTATACATTCTCTTTCTGTTCGATCGCGAATGATTGTAGTGTGTTGGGAATGAACGAAAGACAATAGTGAGACATGGCTATCACCTTTTCTCTCTTTCTCTCTCTCTCTCTCTCTCTCTCTCTCTCTCCTTATCTATTGATTGGACAGACTTACAGTACGATATAAAGTTGATAATGAAGATGGCGACGAAGATGACATTTTCTCTATTGACAATTTGCCATAGAAAGCATTTGTGATGGAGGGCTGAGGGTAAGTGATGGAAGCGGTTGCTCTTTGACGCACATGTCGCTTACGGTGTCAGTAGTGATCATTAAAACTGCACAATGGACCGTCTAGGGGAGAAGGGAATTGATGAACAGTTCAGACAACAAGCCGCACATGAATAAGTTGGAATAAGATGGATTGGATTGGAGAGTATTGCAGTATTTATGTCTGAGGAGACTAGAACGTCAGTACGCGTTTGGGGAGAGTGTGTATGTCACTGTCCACGGTCTGCCAGGAACGTATCGAGCCATTTTGAATTCCCCGAGAACCGGTCTGGCAGCCTTGATGTAACTTGGCAACCAATCAGATGGGACCTTAATGCGCATGCGTCTACAGACACTCTCTCGTTGTGTAACTCAGTGAACAGTGAGACGCCCTTGAGCGAGCTTGTATACTGTGTGACCGTCGCAATCATGATGACCGAGCGAGTAGATTATTAGCGAGGTGTTTTTTCTTTTGGCCAAACATCGCAGATGCACCTAGATCTGTCAGACCTACTACAGTCCAGATTTGTCTCCATGCGATTTCTGACTTTTCCCAAAGCTGAAATGAACCATGGGCAAGATTAAGGAAAACGCGACGAGGCAGATGATGGCGATCCCGAAAGAGAACTTTGGACACAGTTTAAAAAGTGATCAGTCTGGCTTGTAGTCCACTCATATGTGGACAAGTATAGGTTGCCACGTCAAGAAACAAGGGAAAATGATTCTAACTCAAATATCTTATTCTAATCCTATTAACAAATCAATGGTCTTTCTATACCATAGAACAAGGAAATTCTTTATGGAGAGAAATCCTAATTTTACAAAGGCGATGAACTCCATTTCCTGACTTGGTAGTCATGGATACGAACTCGACTTCCTGACTTTGTAGTCATGGTTACCTTTCGTGCTCAAAAAGATGTACATCAAATTATATTGGCTTTTGTTTGTACGGTGGAAATGCCATTGTTATGCTCGTGATAGACCACCACACAATTGACTTAGCTTAAGTATAATAATATAAATAACATTTAGTCGTACACAGCCAACTGATACGAAATCTAAAAGCATCCTTTTCATAGATACGGAGGCTATTATTCCTACTATATAGGCTTTGTGTAGAGAAAGGTTGATTCTTCTTGCCTATGAACTGAGTACAAAAACCGTATGAGCCAAGCCAAAACCTAAAGGCATCTTACAAGAAGACATATAGGCCATCATTCCTGCTACATAGGCTTTGTGTAAAGAGAGGTTAGTTGTTCTCGCCTCTGGCCTGAATATAGAAAATGTAGATGCCACGCCAAATCCTAGAAGCATCTTACATGAGAAATGTAAGCTAGCAATTCTGCTACAAAAACTTTGTGTAGAAGAAAAGCTTGTGTCGTCTTCCTCCCTTAATTAACTGCGCACAGAAAATGCAGATGAGGCGTTAAGACACTGTCCCAATCTCAACAGGACAGTATTCTTATTTTCCAGTCATTGCTCTCGTTGACATGGACTCCTTATCAGAATGGGGTCTGGAGACGTTGCAAAGCCTGGGGCATGCCCCAGTCCTTCTCCCATTAATTACCAACCATCTTCCCTTTCCAGAGAGCCGTGTGCTATATAAGCCATCAAACATTTGAGCCAGAGATCTAATTCCATTATAGATTTTCCCAGCCGTCGATCATCTCCTTCCACCGGTACATTGCCCCGCCCGTGGCCCGACAGTAAGGTAATTAATTATGATTAACCAGAAACCCGGCTGACCAATACGATAACGAGGATACACAAAAGGACTAGCCAGCCGACGGGCTTTTTCTCTCTTTTTTTAGAAACCGTCAACCAAAACTGTCAAAATAGGTTTCTTCAGTTTTTGAGTTGGCTATGTATGTATGTAATGGAGTAAGAGGGCTGAAACATTTACTTATATTTCTTTAATTCCCTCCTAATTTGTTTTTTTAGTATGGTGGGGGGCAATCTTTTTTAGTAGGGGGGGGATCAATTTATAATGTAGGTTTATGCTGAATTGATCCCTTGGTTTGTGTCCACTTGTTTCTTTGAGGGGAAATTAAGACTTTTTTAGTGAGCACTGCCCAACAAAAGGCGAGAGAGGTAACTTATTCATTGATCACCCCTTTTTCCAATTTTGTAATCACCCTAACACGACACGCTGCCAAAAGACATTGGTCATATCACGGTTTCTATTGAGTGTTTTTTGTTTTCTTTTTTTCAATTTACAATGTAGGTTTATGCTAAATTGATCCCTTGGTTTGTGTCCACTTGTTTTTGTTTTTTTTTGGGGGGGGGGTTCAGACTTTTTTTAGTGAGCACTGCCCAACAAAAGGCGAGAGAGGTAACTTATTCATTGATCACCCCTTTTTCCAATTTTTTAATCACCCTAACACGACATTGCCAAAAGACATTGGTCATATCACGTTTTCTATTGAGTGTTTTTGTTTTCTTTTTTGGGAAGTAACGTGTGGAGTCGACGTGGAGAAATTGCCTTCAAAGATGAGCTAAACTTGTTTTCACAGTGCAAGGGAAAAGAGGTTATTAAAATGAAAAAGATAATTATTAATGTGCACAGTGTCCAGGAACGGGTGTCAGTGAGAAGTCACGTATTTTCGTTTTGGGATATAGTTCCTTCAAGCGATCTTTTAATGAGTAACTGGCCACTATGCAACTAATAATAGAGTTCGTACAATTACTGGCATCACTGCCAATTGTAGGAGCAGCAGTAATAACAATAATAATAATAATAAATGGCAAGTCTGAAACTCTGATCAGCACTTATGGTGGCCATTTCGAAATTTTGAAAAAGGGGAACATTCCAGACTGAAAAGGAAGACCTTGAAAGACTGATCCCCCCTGGACGTGTTGACAACGTGACACTGCGACCCACCAGCAGTGTTGACAACGGTAACTACTAGGGTCGGTTAAAACGTAATGCCTGTTCTTCTTTAATTACAACAGACTCAATAGTAGACGCACAAAAATACCAAAATGAACACAAAGGTCTCAGGATTCAGAATCTAGTCCTCGACATAGTCTCCTTCTTTCTCAATCGTGGTATTCCACCTTTGAATTAGGGCATGTATAATCACCTGGTAGAAGCTTCTTGTTTGGGGACCTGAAGAGAGTCATACTGTTAGATTGTATGCCCATTGGCACCCAATCCCGGACAGAAGACTGGATGTAATCATCGTGAACAAAGAGAAACACTGTGTCAGATAGTAGATGTCACTGTTCCAGCACACTATGAAGTACAATTGAAAGCGAAACGCTTGGAAAATATCTGGACCTTGCGAGAGATCTGAAAAAGTAGTGGAACATAAAGTCCATCACTACTTGTGCCTTTGGAACAGTCCCTAAGATCATTGAAAAGGGGTTGCTAAAAGAACTGGAAATACGGAGAAGAACAGAGACCATCCAGATGACAGCTGCGTATTGAGGACACTTGATGTCACTTAATCTCCAGAGAAAAAAACACCATCTGCTATTTGTGTGAAAATTCAATGAGTACAAATAACAATCACAAACCAAAATCTGTAAAGAATCGAAAAAAGGCCAATTGTGTAGGACTTTGAAATTCAAACGATCACGCAAAACAGGCTGAGATACCAGTTTCAGTCTTTGTAATCAAAGTAGGGAAGATCTGGTAAATGGTGGACA
>VCCN01007298.1:10006293-10018204 GCA_006491835.1 Architeuthis dux
GAATTAATGAAAAAAAAGATTTCATCATCAGCGGATAATAGTGTATGATCCAAATTTTGTTTTTCTTTCATTAATTCACTAAAATATTTTTCCCTTTTGTGCATCCGTAGCACACAGCACACACAAGTTACAAAGCACAATATGCCACTGATTCTATTCTAAATGATTCAAATAAATACTTGAATGGAAATAAAATATATTTTTACTGAAACTTCCTGCGTTTCAATATAAAATGCCTTAATAATGTGAGGCAGATATTTTATCTTTGGTGCTCACTGCTTTTGAGTGACCGAGTCTTAGTTCATAGGATATACGGGGATTTTCGTAAGAGTTCGCACAAAATATGTTTTATATACCATAAAATATGGTGCATTGTTGCCCTGTTATTCCATTACCCCCAAAACTGATGTCGACTTACACACGAGACTTATTATAAATCAATTACTTTTTTTGGCTAAAATTCAAGCGGTGACCTATACACAAGATTGATTTACAAGAGTGGATAAATAAGTCCGTAGCCTGAAACGGTTATTAGCTGAAGTTTGATCTGAACTTTTGACTGAATAATGTTCGATAACGGAAAAGCGTTGGGTTAAGTCCATTGACAAGCAGGAATATTGTGTTGAAAAATAAATATTAGGCTACATAATTATTGATTTACCTACATGTATGTATGTTTGTATGGATATGTATAGACCCAATACAGACCTATAGTTTCCAGCAATCTTATGAGCTCAAATGTGAGATCTGTGGGCGAACATGCTCAAACTGTTTTGGACTCACCAGACACATGAATACACATAAATGGCAAGATACAAACGTGCAAAGTAGATCAAGAACAAACCAACAGCGATTTGTGTGCAATGTGTGCAACAAGATCTCCAATCTCTTGCAGGCTTTAAGAGCCAATGTCGGTCTCATGACCGCTGAAATTTACAGCCCTCTGTATATGCTGATAAACACAACTTACGGTTGTTGATAGCACACATAGGTGTGTATGTATATACAAAAAATTTAAAAACTCTGAGTGCTTTGCGATCAGCAGTGGTCATACTCGTTTCACGAGTCGACAGCCATCATATGTATAGAAAGAAAGAAAGAAGGAAAGGGACAGAAATTAAAAAGAAAGAAAGATCTTATTTATGGGTTATAAAGCATCCCTTGATTTTTAAACGATTAAAACACGGAGGATATCCTCTTAATTTTGATATAGTCTCGTCTGTGCTTATAGATAAATGCGCGTTCAATCAAACAATTATCTCAGAGCTATCTTCTTGACGAATAAAGAGGACTAGACTCAACAGTAGATACTTATTAGACTAAGTCAACTTTTGCATAAAACCACACTGATAGAGCATTCGGTGAGGATCCAATTCACGGGCAAAGGCTTGCGTGGCTAGCTTGTTAATCAACGCTCTGCGGCAGGCGATCTTAACAACATCAGTGTATAAGATATTTTCTATAGTTTTGAGAAGGGTCATTAATATTGAAATGGTTCTTCGGACAAGCGTGGATTTCAACCCGGTGTGGCTTCCACTTCTCAACGAATCTAAACCCGACAGAACAAAGACACAGAAACACCAGGGCCATGCGCTATAAGGGCTACCCACCCCCCGCTCTGTTTAACCCATCACACTCGGATTTTACACCTGAAGGAGGCCGAAGAATGGATCGGCCGAAATGTCATGTTTACAACACAAATAACAAGAAGGAGTTCAATCGTCCGAAGAACCATTTCAATATCAGTGTATAAATCCGCACATATAATAATCAGTAACGTGTGTTTGTACTCTGTCACGATAAGGGGGGGGGCGCAACTGGCGTAGTAAAATAGAATATTATGTTCTGATGACGTAATAAAAATGCTGAATTTAAAGAACAATACAAAAAAATATAAACAGTAATAAAAATTTTTAAAATAAAAATAATAAAAATCCATTTCTAGTCAGACAGAACGCTATTCTCCAAGCTCACTACAATGCAACGCTTTACTATTCACGTATATAAAATGTGTATATCCACGTATTACATATATTCCGTTATTTTTACGGCACGGGTAAACTAGTATTAAGATATTTTGTGTAGGTAGGAAGTCATCAGTGTTATTCTTTCATAAATAATAAATGTGATATGAGATACAATAAAACTAATATAAAACAGGGGTAATAAACATTTATATTGTATCAAAGGAAAGGAGAAGTGAGGAAACACACACAAACGATAACAGCTAACACATTTGAAAGGAGGCGGGGAAGAGAAACAATGCATGTGTAAGGTGGATAAAAAAAAAGTGCGCATGAGCATGAATGAAGATATGTATAGTGTTGCCAACTCAAAAAATATTTTCGCGAAAACAGCCCAAAAAACCACTAAAAATGGTCAACAATAGTCAAAAGATGGCTAAAAATTGCCAAAGTGTTTTAAGCGCGAACACGCTAATTTAGCGCTTTTTTTTCACTGCCAAAACAAGAAACGCGCTGAATCTAGCGCGAAATGAGCTAAATCGGCAACACTGGATATGACCGTGTGTGTGTCGCTATGATAGATGGTTTTTTCTGAGTTAGTTTTTATTTATTTGTTTACATACATACCGCTTTATCTTGTGTGAGCGTGTGTGTGTGTGTGTGTGTGTGTGTATCAACATCTATCTTTCACTCTTCTTTGTTAGTTCCAACAATGTGTGTGTGTGTGTGTGTCAGTGTCAGAAAAAAGGTCGCTCTCCCGTGAGCAATGCACCGAATGACCTACAATAATACGCATTTCTTCCCCCCACCCCGGTACGCGTTTTCCATTCACATTGAAGCCGATTACAACTGGCTCGGTACCACAGCCCCGTTTCCAAATCACTTCTTCCCACGATGTAAAAAGCCCGTACTTTCAGATTCAACATAAAGCTAAATGTCTCAATGTTATTCCCGTTGCTACATGGGCGTATATACTACATGTCACATTCTATGCTTGTCACATTTTCAATATTTTCCTTATCTTTCATTGTCTCCCACATACGCCTTCAATCTATCTATCTATCTAGCTTTTTCTGAAACCCTATTTTCTTTTCCTCTCTCTCTCTCCCTTCCTCTCTCTTGTCTCTCGCTTTTTTTTTTAATTTCGTAGTTCCATTCTTATCTTCCTACATACTTTCTTTCTTTTCTCTCCAACTGTCATTGTCGCATTTTTATTTCCCTAGCTCTTTCCCCTTTCACTTCCTATACCTTTTCTTTCTCGGCCTCGTGGCTGAAATAGTTAGGTATTTTCCACCGATGTCAGAGGACGGTGTTTCAGCCCAGGTAAAGGCTAGGATTTTGAATGCCGATTTTCTAGGCAGGCTTCCCCCCCCTGGAAGATTCCCGTAACACAATATACTTCGCTCCATTCCCATTTGGCGTTGTGTCGTACTAAGCTGAGCTTGGTGATGTCATATCGTAAATGAGATTAGTACATGTTATATAGTGTGTCATATAATGAATGTCATGTAGTATGCACCAATTAGAAACCGTCAACCAAAACTGACACCAAAACTGACACCAAAACTGTCAACATAGGTTTCTTCAGTTTTTAAGTTGTTCTGACTGGTTGTCTATCTAGCTATGTATGTATCACGCGGAGCTAGAGGGCTGGAAATATAAACAGTTACTCCTTATTATGTCTAGTAAAAAAACGTTTTTTTGTTTTTTTTAACAGAAAAAAGGTTTTTAGTTGGGGTTCAATTTGTAATGTAAGTTTATACTAAATTGGTCTCTTGGTTTGTGACTGGCTGCATTCACGCTTGTTTTGTTTTTTTGGTTTTTTGTTGAAAATTTGGATTTTTTTAAGTAATCACTGCTCAACAAAGGGCGAGATAAGTAACTTATTCATTGATCACCCATTTTTCCAACTTTTTAATTGATCACCCCCAACACGTCCTGTTGCCAAAAGACTATGGCCGCATGGCGGTTTCTATTGAGTGACTAACCAGACCTATTTATATCTTTTTCATAAACTCATGTAATCTAATTAATTTCAGTCCGTTTGTAGTATGTCGACATCGATAGTAGACACACCAGCCACGGTGCGTTCCTTCATATCTCCACCAGAAAGAAAAAAACGTATTGTGTGATATCTGGGAATGTGGGTCGCTACTCTAAAGTAGGTAAAGTCAATCTAAAGGTAAGTAAAACGGCGGAGAATGAAGAGTGGGAGAGAAATAATGAGAGCCAACAGACTGTTCCCAACAGGGGAACTGGCCCCGTGCTCCCAGGCCCAGCTGCTCTCCGCCTCTCCGAGGGCGTCCCGTGTCTCTCTGCTTTTCCGAGGGCCTCTGTGTCGCTTTTATTGGGTTCGAACGCACACGCTGATTTCCCTGCCCCGCCATCTGCAGTCAGGGTCAATATCCTGTTTATGACTTTTCAACAACTGGTCTGTCTTCCGGTTTCTGACACCTTGCAGTTTGGGGTTTTCTTTGATATCCTGTTTGTAACTTCCAACACCTGCGGGGGTCAAATCTGTGACCTCCGCCCACGGCTGCCTACATATCCAACAAAACATAAATACATACCACAATCGTGAAACAGACTCCCTAAGGTTACTCTACAACCGCACTTCTTTATATATCTACTTAGGGAATGTGTAATTAATGTTTGAAAGTAGAGCGTTCCTATAAAAGAAAGGTTTCGTAAGACGAAATGGCGTAAACAGAAGAAGCAATCACCATTAAATGATATGAGAAATCTTTTTTTGGTGTTCCCAGACCAAATAAATGGTGATGGCGATACGTTAGGCTGAGTCCTCGGAGGTTGGTATGGTGGAAGTTACAGGAGGCTGGAGTGTGGGAGAGAGAGACGAACGGGCTGCGCACTGCCTCTGTAACGGCTCGCAGCAAAACAAACGCTGAACGCTATTTTGGCCTTTCGACTTTTTTTGAGAAAATGAAAAAGGTTGCGTGAAGCGAACTTTCATAAGGCAATGATACCTATATACCCAGTGGTGCAAAAGTTCAAAATATATACGATCGTTTTTAATAAATAAATAATTTGTATTATCTTTTACATTTTAGTTTTTGTCCCATGAATGGCGAAAGGTATTCTATATATCTCTAAGTAAAAGTTACCTTTAAACCCATAAAACAGTATTATATAAGAGCATTCATGATACTATGCAGGGTGATACAAAAAGCTGTCTTTAATTTTTGCGATAAATTGTAATTTTATTATCTATTAAATGTCACTTTTGATACTAAGAATGGTGAGAAGTATTCTACAATCCTCTAAGCAAAATCCCATAAACGTTATATTTTCCACAAGATGGCGCTCATGCACATTATTATCACAAAGCTTGTCAACTTCTGAATGACAACATTTCAGTTCGCTAAAATGGCTTCCAAATTCTCAGATTTGACTGTTGGCTGGGGTTTTTTATAGGGAAAACTGCTCAAAAAATATACAAACTAGATCCAAAACATCGGCAGCCTTTGGTAAATAAATTACGGAAGAACATTGAAAATGTTCTTTAAAATATGTTTCGCAGCGTTTATGAATCATTTTTTGAAAGATGTAAACGATGCAGAGATCAAAATGGTAGTCATTTTGAATGTTTGATTTAGAAATTCTTTGTAAGCAAGATGAAATAAAAAAAATATTATATTGTGGTGACTTTTTTGCATCACTCCAGATAGATAGATAGATAGATAGAAAGAAAGAAAGAAAGAAAAATCATTCCGTGGCTATCTTTGTTACGAGCTGATAGTACGAGCAATAATAATAGTTATTTGTTGGGATAAACCAGTTCTTGATATTGAAACCCTAAAGGCAAGGATAACAGATGTTTTAACGACGGTGACTGGAGAGATGTTGAAGAACAGATGGCAGGAAATCGAGCATAGCTTAGACGTTCTTCAGGGAACAAATAGAGCACATGTTGAATTTCACGAATAACAAATACAATTGTTTTTGTGTTAATGTATAATTGGCAAGAGCACATTTAGGAAACACTCGGTGTGGATCGAACTCATTTTCAATGGCTTACGTGACTAACCCTCACTCTACAACAGGCGTTCTAGGAATACTCGGATTATGTGTGTCTGGAATCCACCGGTGAGGGTCTTTGATCAGAAATAAGTAAATACAGGTCTTGTTAGTCACTCAAGAGAAACTGTCACGTGATCAACGTCTTTTGGCAGCATGCCGTGTTAGGGTGATCAATTAATAAATTGGAAAAAGGGGTTATAAATGAATAAGCTAGTGTTATAATTCTTTTTAAGTAGATGCAAACTGTTTAAATAATAATGTTTATCAGACCGCGAAAGAAATTCACAGACTGTGCAGGGAAACGATAGAATACCCAAATCCAGGCCAGAAGACTAGATCAAATAAACTTCAAAAAGAAACAAAAACTGTTAATTGTCAATCTTACAAAATAGGAACCAACCTTAGAAGTAAATAAATTTAATAAAACTTTACAACGTATAGAAATGATGTTGTTATTTAAAAATTGTATGACTACTTATAACAACTGTAAAATAATAATGATTTATAATACTTCATCTAATAAAGATTTTTAAAAGACGAAAAAATGTATTAGAAATGATGTTATCCAGTGAAAATAAACACGAAGACTGAAGAAATTAATGAATAATGTCCCTTTGCTTTAAGTCCTTTGAAAAATGGCGAGACAAAGAATGAACAGAGAGGAAAAAACACTTAAGTTACGTGTGAAAGGAAAAGAAGATATCATCTTGCATCACTTGTTTGCTGTGCGTTCAGAAAAAGAAAAGCAAAAAGAAGGTGGGGTTTAAGAAAGAGTCCGTCAATAAAGAACAACTAAAGGAAGTCGAGAAATGTTATCCAACTAGCCACATTCGGTAATGGCGTGAAATATCTACTGCACCGGTGACAACAGAGGCACAAGAGATTCTCTAGTGAGACCGAGGGAAAATATCAGGGCATTACCTAGAGATTTGCATGGGCTATTTCTGCAGAAAGCAGTGCTGTTTTCACTCAATCAGAAAATGTATGGACGATTGTTTAGACTTTATCTGCACATTACACATAATTCCCGCAGGCAATGTTTTGACCATAGCGACAAATGTCATATGCACAGACCAGAATCTGCCCTGGAGAACTGAACGTATAAAATCCCCTGGGGCTTTGATATTCAAACGGATTATCAAATCCAGGCCAAAAGACCAGATCTAGTCGTTTTCAACAAGAACAAAAAAAAGAATAACTGAGTTCGGTATTTCTGAGATGAGGTGTTAGTATTACTGATACTATTGTTCGGACTGAGATCCTCATCTTGGTTGTCATTTCCACAACGTTTCGGCCGATGTACCCTCCGGCCTTCTTCAGGTGTCAAGTTTTGTCGGTAACTTACCGGAACTATTGAACTGAACCCTTTATTTGATCCACGGCAGGAGCACCACAACTGAAAAAAAAAAATTAACCACAAAATAATTTCTAGGACATGGATAGTGGAATGAGGACAGTATACCCCCGTGGATCAAATAAAGGGTTCAGTTCAATAGTTCCGGTAAGTTACCGACAAAACTTGACACCTGAAGAAGGCCGGAGGGTACATCGGCCGAAACGTTGTGGAAATGACAACCAAGATGAGGATCTCAGTCCGAACAATAGTATCAGTAAAAAAAAGAATGTGTCAGATAGTGGATTTCGCTGTTCCCGAAGAACACAGGGTGAAACTGAAAGTAAGTGAAAGACTAGATAAATATTTTGACCTAACCAGAAAACTAAAGAATTATGGAACGCGAAGCTGGCCGAGAGATCTGTGTGACACAGCAGTTGTTGGAATTGAAAGAGAAAAAAAAAACAGTCCATTGAAAAGAAAATGCCATGTTCTTGATACTAATACTTTCTACTGACAACCGTGTATCTCGTCTTAATCACAGTACAGCGTTCGACATAACAAAACGTCGGAGATTAGAAAAAGAACGCAGGGGTGGACTGCCATTCCGTTGTAATTGGAGCACTTTTCCGCACCAACAGAAATATGAAAGAGAACACCAGTAAGCTTCGTAGTAAGTTCCCTCTGAATACACAATAGAAGACAGTAGAGATAGTTGCATACCAGCAATTGAGGCGGCTCTCTTTAAAGAAAATACGCTTAAAAACAAATTGGTTCATAATACGTGCATAAAGCAAAGAATTGGAACAGTAATAGTTCTCGGTAGCTTAGAGAAAGAAAAACGTTGAAATAATTTAGGGTGTAATAATAAATAGACAATGTACTTCGAGCCAAAACAAAAATTCAAGCGTATTTCATGCATTTGTATTAAGGCTGATTACGTAAAAGGTCGAGAAATGCACTGGTTAAAGCATTTCTGTGACATACATTGAGAAATTAAAAGAACTAGTTGAATAACCGCTCTAACGCACGGGGTAAGTAGCTGTAAAAAAACAAACAGAATTAATAAGATAGATAGATGGTAATCAGATTATGTTTAATTTAATTTGTTTTTAAAATGTCATATTTGTGACTTTTAAAGTATTTTTTCACGATCTCGGAAAAATGTTAAATAGTGTATTGAATATTTTAAAAACGTGTGCATTTTTTATTCGAAACAGACGCATGTATTTTTGTGAAAGTCTAGTACCTAAGGATTAGGAAAAATGTATTCTAATTTTTTCATCCCGCCCTGGGTAAAAAGGGGGCAAAAACGATCCCCAAATGAGCTTTTTTTGCTCATAATTGAAAAATGTCATTATTCTTTACTTAAAATTTGCCAGTAAGAACGATCTATGATTAGAAATGACATAACATCATTGGTTACTGCGGGGAACTTCTCATTTAGGATTTTGGGAACAAAAAGGGGCAAAAAGGCCCCCAAAAGAGCTTCTTTTGCTCATAAATGAAAAACTTGTCATTATGCTGAAGATTTGCCAGTAAGTGCGCTCTATGGAATGACATAACACCATTGGTTACGGCAGGAAAGTTGCCGTTTAGAATTTGGGGGCCTAAAAGAAGGGAAAAAACGCCCCAAATCAGCTTTTTTTGCTCATAACTAAAAAATACGTCATTGTTTATGGCTGAAAAGTTAGCAATAAATGTGATCTATCATGAGAAACGGGATGACACCGTTAGGTAATCCGCGAAAATTTTATGCAGGATTTTGGGGCCCAAAGGGGGACAAAATGCCCCAAGCAATAAAATATACAATTTAAAAAATATTTGGTAGAATTATAAATCGAAATGATCTTTGTCTTCCATCACCATTTCTGTGTCATCCTTTTCCCTGTTGGAACAGCCATTGCAGAGGCAAATCTCGATGTACGCAAGGCTGTTCTTTTGATATTTGCAGCGCATGTTTGCACATCCTGTTTTTCTTTCCAACCAGAAGTCTCTGAGTTTGGAATTTCAATAATCGCTATGTTTGAATTACGCCAAACGTTGCAGATGAAAAGGCTGCGCTTTATTTTGAATTCAAGTCCTGCTGATTCGATTTGTGACTTCATGTAAAGAAGCCATTGTAAGCTTGGAATATCTTAAATATGTTTCGGTTGAGATGGGCAATACAAATTAAGAATAAAATGAATCAATCCTGCTCTCGTTGAATCTGATATCATCTCAAAATTGCCGCCAAACTCACCGATTCTACATTTAGGGTACCAGAATGTTCCTTATGTCCTCTTTCAGAAAAAAGATGTTACCAAAAAAAAGTTGGGAATAACTTCCTCATTTGCAAAAAACAAAATAGCCGCCAGCATACGCCAAAAAAACATAATTTCATATCTCGTCTCCCAGTTGAGATATCTGAATACTTTAAAAGGTTAAATCATGGGTTTCAGACATGAGGAATTCAAAAATCAACTTTATTTAACCCTAAAACATTAATTTATAGGTATTTCAGGATTTTACAAGGAAGTGTCAAGTATACTTTATAACAAAATTGTGGATTTAATTCATGAAGGAGATATATACATATATATATATATCGTTGGAAAGAGAATTTCCAACGGTGTATCTTGTCAACGTTTCGGGCTGTAACTCTTTAAGCCCAACATATACATATTGGGAACATACACCGTCGGAAAACTGATGAAATTCCCTTTCTAACGATATATATATATATGTATATACCACAATCAAACATTAATTCTACTTTCCAACGGTGTATCTTGTTAATTTGTATCTAGTGGGCTTAAAAAGTTACAGTTTAAAACGTTTATTCACAGAAATTGATCGCTCAAATCGTCAAAATATTGAAAATTTGATTCCATCTCATGCGCAACAAATACGTCTAGTAAACGTTTAAGGTTAGTTGCACTACGAGACTTTGTACCTCCGGTCAACTGATAGTGCTCTTCTCGCTTTGTTTTCTTTATTCCAAAACGCGGAATGGTAAAAAGAGAGCTGAAGAGGTTGTGTCCTGTTGAGACCAGAAGAGTACTGTAATTCAAGGGAGACAATTCAAATTTGCTGGGCAAAAACTAAGGGACTAATTTGACATCGATTTTAATTGTAACCCCCCCCCCCAAAAAAAAAAAAAAAGTACGGGTGTGAGGGTGTCAAACAATAACTAATAAAACATTCCCCTAGGCCCATTGAGTACACACTGTCAAGACTTAAGCCAAGAAATAATGACATTACAATTATGGGCAAAGATGTTCATTCTGAGGGCGTGTTGTTTTGTTTTTTTTTTTGTTTTTGTTTTTTGTTTTTTTTGGGGGGGGGCTTTTTTACTGTGGTTAAAAGAATTAGAATACATTTTTTCCTAATCCTTAGGCACTAGGCTTTCACAAAAACACATAAGTTTGCTTGTAATAAGAGTTGCACACGACGTCCAATATTCCTAGAATATGACCCGCACTAAAATGTACATACACAACGCTTAACAGAAAATAAGCAAACAGTCATTCTTCCTCTTACTCTCAGTCCCCTCACTATGAATAATATCAAAGTACCCACCATTAGCGGGATAAAGCATTTCCAATCAGCAGCCGATACCTCCCCCTTTAATCTTCCCTCCTCTCTATGAACGATACGAAGTCTCCATTCGCTCTGCGATTAAGCAGTTTTTCATCAGCACCCAGTGGATTCTACAGAAAGAGCAGGAACAAAAGATGCGTCTATTGCAAGAATGTACATTGTATTTCTAAAAGAATATATATTTTGGGAGTTGATTCTCAAAAACTAATTTACTAAAAACCTTTCCAGGGGTCACATTGTTGCACCCATACAATTTTAGGGGGATATGTTGTGCTGTTTCTGCGGTAGGTTGTCGCAGACGGACGGACATATATTTGGGTGGATCAATAAGTCCGTGGCCTGACACGTAATTATTAGCTGGAATTTCCACTGTGTGATGATCGATCTATGTGGTTTATGGAGAGGCGTTGGGTTATGTGCATTGACAGGGAAGACGGGTTATCTTGGAATATAAGTGTTTGCCGTGTAAAATAAATGCTTTTTTTATCATTAGGCTACGGACGTATTTATTTATCTACGTAATGTGTACGTGTATATGTGTGTGTGTTTGCGTAAACGTGTGTCTATGTGCGCGCGTGTGTGTTTGTGTGTTATGAAATTGAATGTGAAAAACATACCGTTAGGTAATCAATATTTGATTACCATTGAAGAAAAAAGGATAGGAAGAAAAATCGAAATATTGATTAAATTAACCACATTTTCTTGTTATTGAAATATTGATTAGTTTCAAGTGTGTTCTCTGGAGTTGGAATTTTTTAATTTCAATGCTGGACAATGTATATATATGGGTCTACGTGTGTATGTATGTGTATGTGGGTGTATATGTATGTGTATGTGGACGTATATATGTGTGTGTATGTGTGTGTATATGTATATATATGTATATATGTATAGATATATGTGTATGTGTGTGTGTATATATATATATGTATCTCTTTGAAACATTTGAAATATCAGAAATCAGAAATAAACACCTAACATTAAACACACAATA
>VCCN01007298.1:10053391-10066449 GCA_006491835.1 Architeuthis dux
CTATCTATCTATCTCTATCTCTTTCTTTCCCTCGTAATTCTACACACAGACATATACACAGTGGACATCTTCCTTTTCGCCAACGTTTCCCTTTTTGCTTTCTTTCTCTCTCTTTCTTTCTCTCTCTTTCTTTTTTCATTGGCTCTCTCTCTCTCTCTCTCTATCTCTCTCTCTCTCTCTCTCTCTCTCTCTGTCTCTGATCAATCATGGACGACCGCCCAAGCATAAGGCCGTAATTAAGTGTCATCTGAAACCTTACAAGCAGAATGTGAATCCTACTCAATGGCCGTGTTGTTGCACCTAACCATCCCCTTTTCTCTGGCTTGCTTGCCTTTCCCGCTCACAAGGGCGCCCATTATGCTGAACTGAACAAGCAAACGAATGTACAAATAGGTGCACGCGTCAACCATACAACGCGTGCACATGGATACGGTCTAAAAATAGGCACGAGCCGATTGGCTCAGCTTCTCACGTCACAGAACTGCTGATTGGCTAGTCCCAACACCCCAGTATTTGAAAATATTCAAAATGTTGCTTTTCCAAAAAATGTTCACACACACACTCTCTCTCTCTTTCTCTTTCTCTCTCTCTCTCACTCTCTCTCTCTCTCTCTCTCTCTCTCTCTCTCTCTCTCTCTTCAGTTGGAAAAGAAAAGATTACGGAGCTGATAAATTGATGCAATTGTTTTTGGTTTTTATTAATGACTAGTTAATACACGTGAAAAAGATTCACGGATATATTTGAATTTCTGTGAAACTATTTTGTTTACCCCTGAGTGAGAGAGTCAAGTGTCACGGACAGCAAACCAAGAAAATCACACTGTCCATTTTATAAGTACAGTCACTTAGCATGAATTGGTATCAGACCATCTATACTGGGAGATTAGGTAAGGATCGAACTCACAAGCAACGGCCAGCTAGATTGGCTTGCTGATCATTGCTATACAACGTCTGTATTTATCTGTGTTTGTTTTTTTCAAATGATCTACTCGTTAATCCCAGTGGAAAAAAAATCACGGATATATTTAGATTGAGATTTTTTTCATAAAAAAAAATACTGAATTATTTTAGTGGAAATAGTGCGGAGTTTGAAACAGTGGTCAAGAAGTATCTTTTTCAGCAAAACTTTAAAACTTTCCTCACCTCCAACCCAGCGGAATAGTCCAGTGTTATGACCGGCGAACCAAGACAATCACACTGTTCATTTTTAGAGGAGATGATGTTAATATTTAGAAATAGTTTGATTGAATTTCAATTTAAGTCTTAGAACGTAAGACCTGGTACTTTTATAAAAATGTTGCAATAAGTTTATTTACATGTTCTAATGTCAAAGAATTTTATCCCGACAGAACAAAAAAAAACAAAGATTTTCATATTGTTGATAAAACTGTAAAATTCAGTAAAAATTAACGAATGTTGAAAATCATTGACAGTTCAATCAAAATCAATAAATATTTTCATCAAATTTGTTAATTATAACTATTAAATGGCTAATTCACGTAAAATTTTCTAATAATTTTCGGAATTATTTTGCAGTTACTTAAGGCAAAGAACAATTGTACCGTTTCATGTTATTTGATATTAAATTTAATTTGCTATAATTATCAGGATGTATTATGAATTACTTTATAAGAAATTATTTTAGGTCCCGCATAACATTTTATTTCTTCAGGAAGACAATTCAAAATCTGACGGTTTTATTAAATAGCTAGAATTAATTTTATTTAGTATAATTTACAATTCATCAATTGTATTAATATCTTTAATTAAGGCCCATCAAATCGAACGGATTGTTAATGTTTGAACAAAATTGTTTGTAAGCTTAGACTGGCATAGGACCATATTACCGTTGCGCCTACTGAAGACTGGGAAAGATACATTAGTCTGTGAGTCTAGTTCGCTAACTGTCCTTCGATGGCAGCGTGATTATATACTAATCTTGCTTCTGTAGACATAATTAAATTGCTAATTATAATCTAAAATTAACTAGCTGACATCAGTTCATATTTACCGTAATGCTGGAGGGAATTGCTTTTATTATAACTGACTTATTTAGGTTTTCTTTTTAATTAATCTGAAGTATTACCATTCATTATTAAGACAATTTTATTTAAGATGTCATTGCTTTACTTGTACTCCAATATCTTGCATACAGAATTCGTTACACATGTCTTGGTAAAGCATCTAAAACCTTCCAACAAAGACAAAAATGCCAGAGTGCAACATCGAGTTTATTTTTTAGAACTCACTTTTATTAAAATGGGTTGCAAAGGTCGACACACCCTCCATGGAGTCATTCACTTATTCTTGACTAATACATTTAGCAGAAGCGACACTTTTCTCAATGGCTGCTTTTATTTGATTGCAATAACTGGATGCAAGCTTTTCACATTGACCATAATGTATTTTATGCTTTTTCTCGTGGCAAAACTGTTTCAGTGCAACCCAATTTGACTGTGATCTCTGAATCACGGTCAGTGCGAGCTCTTCAGATCGGGCTCAAAACTGATCTTTGGCATGGCCAATTCAGAACTTCGATTTTCTTTAAACTGAACTATTCCTGGGTTATTTTGGCTCTATGTGTGTCGACCATTGTCCTGTTGGTACGTGAAATTGCTACCCAAGAGGAGTTTCCTGGATAATCTCAAGAGATTTTCTTCAATAATTTGATGATGCATGACACTGTCCCTAATCCACTTAATGGCCAAGAAGCAGCGATACGCATGACAGGTCCACTCCCGTGCTTGAGGGTGGGGATAGAGTTTGCTGTATGATCTTTTTAATTTTCCGCCGCACATTGTGTTTTGGATTTTGGTCAAATAACTCTAACGGTTTCATCTGATTTTGCCATATACCTTCGGTGTTACTGATACGATCTTTTGGCAAAAGCCAGTCACAACCGTATTTATTGTTTATCGCCAGCTTCTTTCAGGCCATTCTGCCTGCCAACCAGTATTATTCAGTTCCCTGGAAAGTATATCGCTTAACTGGCAAATCTTACAATCTATTGATAGTGATTTTCTGAACTCAAATCAGTCTTTGCTAAAATACTAATACTCACAATCGAAGAATGTTCAACCGGTGCTAGTCGTCGGTGTTCGAGCTTGGGTAAAAGCCAAGATTTCAAATGATGATTTTCGCGGCAGGCAGACATTCCCCCACTTGAGAGTTTGGCACAACACAATGTTATTGTTATTGTTATTATTTGGCCGTATGTCGTATTAAGCTAATTCAGAAAAGCGCCTTCTGAAGTAGTGATGAGCAAGTTAGATTCGTAGATTATTACTGCTGTAGTGAGTTCTGTCCTCACTGGGCAACATAAACTTGTCTGCCTACCTCGACAAACAGCATTTGAAATCCTGGCCTTTTACTTGCGCTCGAATACTGACTACTAATGCCGTTGCGAAATACGTAATTAAACCAGCCACTAAACAGGCCCGGTGTTGATACAATATATCATACTCCTGCTTCTCGGTCTATAGGACTATGTTTTACAAGGGCCGGACTATTGATTACCGTAATTCAACTGTAGAGCTCATATCGTGTTCCAATCCATAATACCAGCGCGTTGGGTGCAATGTAATATTTGATCGTGTTTAATTATTTAGTTTTTGAAAAAGAAAAGTGCAAATATATTACCTCTGACAGCACAATAATTTTTTCCGTTCCGTGACGTAATTTGAAACAAGCCAAAAAGTGCACCAATTGAAATGTCGCAAGAATGAAGAGATGCAGGCCGTAAGGGTTCTTCAAAGGAATATGGACGACTCGTTGAACATTCCAAAATAAGATCTGTTTTCAAACAAAAGTAGAGAACCATTACTAGAGGCAGCCACGCTCATATTTGGTAATCATCGATATTCTTTCTTTTACTAGGCATACTTTATTTTTGACACAAGGCCACACGTATAGGGAACCCAGTAAGGATCGAACTCACTACTCACGATCTGAAAGTCCAGCTTGCTTACCATTACAACGTGACAAGGCGCTCTTTGAAATCTAAGATATCTTCATGTTGAAAACAAAACAATTTTAAAAAATAAAACACGTCTCGTGTATTCAGGCGATCGGGTTGTCGAAAAATAATTACATTTGCAGGATTTCATATAATTTTTCATTTTGTTCAACTTTCCATTCCGTTTTTTTTTTTCTTCTTTCTTTCTTTCTTTTTTCTCGAGGATCTTTTCTCTTTGTTTATTTTTCATCTGTTTGAAAAACTCCATTTTTTTTCCATCCATTTTTTAGGTGAGAATTCGCGTGAGGCCTTCTCGTCTGCTTTTCACATCTTCCTCTACTTCTTCCTTCGCCTTTCCGAATCAGTAGATATAGAACACTCCATAGCCTGGAAGATGAGTCGACAAAGAACGTGGATTGGGTGAGGGAATCCTTCTGGTCCGAGAATTGCAAGTCATGCTCCGTTTCCGGGCAACAGATCGTAACAACCAAACGGCTCTCAGCTTGAGTTAGCAGACGCTGTATATGGCGGTACGTCCCTTCTTCTGCTTGACAGCTTTCCGACTGCCCTGTTCCTCCAAACAAATATTTGTTAATGCCTCTTCTGCTGAACACTTTTGGCATTTGCAGGTATTACACAAAGGTAGAAAATGGGACATGTTTACGGGACATGAAGTTCCATTCTAAATGCCACTTCGGTGAGATTTGTAACTAATTACCTAACAGAAGAAAATTTCAAAATTGAAGTTTTGTGCATTTACTTCTCAGTTGTTATAGCTCACGACTGTTGTAGCCGACGTTTACAATCTTCTTTGGGAACTAATGTTTAGGCATAGAACTGGACGTGGGGGGAAAACTTGCATAGAATCGCTAAAACTCTCTCTCAGTTTCTCATCGTAAGCTCTAAGTCAGAAAAGCAATGTCAGACTGAGGTGTTGATCAATTTGACTTTCAATAAAATCACTTCAATTGACCGTCTCTCATAATTATTTGCACCTCTCGGACCAAAATTATTGTTGCTTTATCAACGAATGACATATTTAACACTTGGTCGGCATTTACTTTTCTGGAACACTGGATCAAAATTTCGGTAGTAAATATCTTTAAAACTTAAAATAGATATTGAACACTCTCTCGGCTTCACATTATTGATAACATTTCTTCTCTTGGTCGGAAATTATAGAATAAGAATCAGTACAATAGAACGATATCTGCTGCTTACTTTCCCGTTGTATCTTCAATGCTCGCCAAATTGCAAAGAGAGTGAATAAACTAATACCCAATAATCTTGCTAAACAGTTCGCTAAAGAGTTATTAAAAGTTCGAATAAGTTATCTTTTTCTCGCACTAAGAATAAATTACTTTATTTCAAAGAAGTGTCACACATAAGCATCACACACATTTTCTAAGAACTCTAAATAGCTTGGTGTACGAACAAATCCTACAAGTTTAGAACAATCGAATGAAGGTATCTATATGACTGTAGATTTGATTGGACCGTGTGGTTATGTCTTCCTAGGCACAAAGGTAAATGTGAAGTTCGAGGAACTCCCAGGATATGGAATGCGAGTTCGAATCTCATTGAAGGCTCCTTTTCTTATTTCCGATTCCTACTGCTTATTTCAAATAGAATGAAACGACCTAAGTGTTGTGATAAAAATCAATAATGATAAGCTGAAAGGAAATCCAGCCGAGACCAATTATGAAAATACTTTATTCATAATTTTCAGGTAATTTAAAGACTATTATTAATCTTTGGCTACTATTTACATTCGTCTTAATTTTTTTTGTTGCTTTTGTATCCAAAACTTAATAATAATGATTTGTAATACTTCATCTAATAAAAGAGAAGAGAAACGAGACTGCTTTCATGAAGTGTTTATGAAATTATGAAAATCTTCGATATTCTTTATATCTTCATCAGTCACTAAATGAAATGAAAGTATTTCTCAACTCAAACTAGATTCAAACGTCCAACACGCGAATGCTGCGTTCCACAACAGAAACAGAATTAAAAACCAAACGTCATTGAGAACAAATTAATTGCCACTTGACGGCGGTCAATAACACTTCGGTCTACCAGATTTAGTTAATGGACTGCACATAGCACATACAGTAAACCCTCGCTATAACGAACATCCATATAATGAATTTCGGCTTTAACGAACGCGTGGATCCACCCTAACTGACTTCAAGGTTCCAACAACATTAAATAATTTGTAGTGAATACGACCCAGTAGACATACAATTGTTTTTCTTCCCTTAGATATTAACAAGCAAGGCGTTATCGATCCATACTTATACAAAGTTCATCTAATAAAAAAGATTAAAAATTAATTTTAAAGAAATGTAAAGCCTATTTTAGGTGTCAACTCATTTTTAGTCGTTTGTTTTCTTCTCCCGTTTATTGACCGTTTTAAACCAGCCACACTCGCTTCTAGTTGGCTGTCAAATTCGCTGTGACTAAATCAGCTGAGATGAGCCGATTTACATTAAACCAGCTCTGCTATTGGCGACAGTGTCCACACGTCACATAGCAAGTTTTATTTGTTGACGTTCTTTTAGAGATCATATATTATTAACTATTGCCATTAAAATGTTGTTTCTGAAAGTTACAGCCCACTCATACCAGAACAAATCTATTATGATTGACACTTGAACACTCGTAAAGAAAAGCTTGTAATTTTCCTCCGGAATTCCTAAATGAACTGTTGTCAATAGAGAGGAAGCTGCTTATTATAATCACAGATAATGTTATCAAACGGTTATTGTTATCAAAATCAGTCAGTCCCAAACACTTCATTTAAAATTATCACAGTAAGCGGTTACCTCTATATATCCTTCGCTTAGACTTCTCAGCCAGTCATTGTTATCTAAAAGACCCTGTCCTAAAGTGACCACAATATGTGGCTTCCTCTGTATTCATATCTTTTTCACTATTATTATTACTCTCGTTCTTCCTCCTCCTCCTCTTCTTCTTCTTCTTCTTCTTCTTCTTCTTCTTCTTCTTCTTCTTCTTCTTCTACACAAGGTTTTGGCTGTTCCATCCTCCATCAGGCGAATGTGGTATCCGATACACATAATCTTCATTCTGTCGTTGTTTTGTTTTTGTGGTGTTTTTTTATCACCCAATCTGGTGTGATTATTCATTTTTTTACTAGTATTTGTTTTTTCATCTTCTGTTATTTTTGTATCGCAACTCCTGGATCATCATTCTAGGATCATTAAGTAAGTAGCGGGAATCGGAAATAAAGAATGTGCTTCCGGCCAGATTTGAACTCGCATCACTTATCCTTAGCCGCGAGTTCAAATCTCGCCGGAGGCTTATTCTTTATTTCCAATCTGCACTGATTAACGATCTGTGAGTGTGCGATAAAAAGCAACAGAATTAAGACGAAGGAAATTAGTAAAACATTTATAATAATTAACAATGCTTCATCTTAGATATTAAAATATTTCAGGTCTGGTTAGTTACTCAATAGAAACCGTCATGTGACCAACGTCTTTTGACAGCATGCCATGTTGGGGTTGATCAATTAAAAAATTGGAAAAAGGGGTGGTCAATGAAAAATAAGATGCTTACCTCGGCCTTTGTTGGGCAGTGATCACTAAAAAAGTTTGAATTTTTTCTAAACATGTTGGAATTTTAAGTCCTCTAGCTCCCTTGGTGCGCCCTGTACGCGTGATACATACATACATAGCCAGTCAGCCAGACCAACTTAAAAACGGAAGAAACCTAATTTGACAGTTTTGGTGTCAATTTTGGTTGACGATTTCTGATTACAACTAATACTACTAGTGTAAAAGATTTCAATCTACCCGGTGTTGTTGGTTATGCACCCCCCATGCCGTATCTCTTTTTTGCTCTGTCTGAGTCAATCGGTCTTATTGAGTATTGGCTTCAATGACACTTAGTTATTCGCTTAATCTAGCACAAGGACAACATAGGCAGGTAGTCAGTGAGAATCGAACTCATTACAGTTGCAATAATCTGTGAGAGTGGGTTTGTAACCATTGCTTCAAGAATGTCTCTAGATTTGTACTAAGCTTAACTTGACCCAGCGCATAGCTACAAGTGGAAGGGACACTCAATCAGAACTGGAATCACGACAGTAGCAATAATCTGTGAGAGTAGGTTTGTAACCATTTCACTACATCAGGACATCGCACTTTTCTCTACTGGGTATATTTGCGAGGATCCGAGGCGGTACCATCTGTTGTGACTACTTAAGCCAGGTTTCTGTGTGCGTACACACGCGTGCATGTGTTTAGCTCTGTTGGTAGTACATTGTAGCTCTGTTAGTATTTGGTCAGTTTTTAGTCTGGGGAAATCTGCGGAAATCTGTACACCCACCCGATACGAAGACGACTCAAAGTCGCATTTTATAGCCCGGTTCCCTTGTCACCAGTGCTGCAGATATCAGGGTGTACCGTTGACCCTACCCCGCTTAGTGCTATTGGGAGATTCTGTCAGGGGATCAGACCCCCGGTCACCAGACATCAAATATATGTTTTAGCTTGCCTCGTCCGAAGACGGAGGCAAGCTAAATTTCAGGTGATAACCACCAAATTCAATGTAGCGGCCAATTCATTTTCAGATAGTATGACTTTGTTTATTTCCCAGACCCCCTGCCAACACGTTATGGGCCAACGTAGCAGGGTATGGCTTAACACTCCCCACGGTTCGCACGATCAAAAGTATACCGGCCGTTCCTGCTGGGTCAGCGGATTTAAATCAAGGCCCAGTCACATCAATTACTTTGGGTAGGGGTGGAGCGCTCCAGGGGTGACTACCCAAACGCAACCCCAAACCCAACACCAAGAACATCACCAAGAAAACAACGCTATACATTGGCACTGGCACAACGCTCTCTACAGACGTACACCTAACCGATCTTGAAAAATGAACTCAAAAACATCAAATGGGACATTATCGGTATTAGCGAAACGAGAAGAACTAATCGAACTGAAAAGCAAACATCTTCTTTGCAGCTACGGAAAAGAAAAAGGAAAACAAAGCGGAGTTGGCTTTCTTACTCATAAAGACTTCAAAGACAACGTTGTGGGATTCAAAGCTCATATCTCAGACACTGTTGATACTAGTCAGACTAAGTACACTTTTCTACAAAACCAGGCTTATAAAACGTTCAACCAACAAAACAAACAGACTACCAATCACTCAACAACACGTGGCTCTAAAAATGTCAGACTTAACCGATGTTGGCACAAGGCCTAGATTCCTGGAGCACCCAGTGAGCTTCGAATTCATTTTCAATGGTTAGCGAGACTTACACGCTAAGCATCTCTTTAACGGCAGACGATCTCCATAGTCTCATCGTATCTTCGCTCCGGTGAGAGTTGTGTTCATTGTTTTGGGGTTTTTTTCCCCCCATTTATTTCGTTTGTCTGTAAGCTATGCTCAGTCACGCAGTCAGTTGTGTATACGTGTAGGTGTCGGCTTATGAGTCGCTCCGGTGAGAGTTGTGTTCATTGTTTTGGGGGTTTTTTGTTTGTTTGTTTGTTTGTTTTGGGGTTGTTTTTGTTTGTCCATTTATTTCGTTTGTGTGTAAGCTATGCTCGGTCACGTAGTCAGTTGTGTATACGTGTCAGTGTCGGCTTATGAGTAGAGGCTTTTGTTTATCAATGCATATGTGCGCACACACACAGACACACACATATATACATACACACATACACACACACACACACTCATGCTAGAAGAGTCTCTACTACAAACATAAAAAGATACATTTCCGTTTCTTCGCATTACCAAGACACAAAACAGACAAGTCTTATATATCTACGAATTTATTTATTATATATATATACAATGATAATTATAATGACACTTATTAGTGAGAGCCTATATTTGCCCGGAGTCGGTGTGAGCGACTTCTAAACGAGCGTCCCAAATCGCAAATCTAAAATCGGAACGTGTGAATGGAGAGGCCAACTAAGTGTAGGATAAAAGACTCCTGTCTATCATGTGATCTTCGTTAGTTCAATGGTAGAACAGCATCGCGTATAGGTGGCTTCCAAGGTGGACGCGGGTTCGATCCCCGCACGAAGTTCGTTTCTTTATTCACATTTACGATTTGGGACGCTCGTTTAGAAGTCGCTCACACCGACTCCGGGCAAATATAGGCTCTCACTAATAAGTGTCATTATAATTATCATATTCTGTCGATTGGATATACAATTATCCATCATTTGATTTCATATATATATATATATATATATACAATGCAAAAGTTGCAGTAATCATCTTCAGTCGAAATTAAGGGTGGAGTTTGGCCATTTCGCCTACATTCTTTTCTTTTTTTTTTTTCGACACTCATCTCTACAAAATACTAGTTTTGTCTTTCTCAAAACAAATTGTGAAGGCCTATTTTAAAACTTTATCTCTTCTTCGCTTTTTCCCCCAATCCTGGTGTCAACCAACACAAGTTAAAAAGACAACAAATTGATTCTAACTGCTTTGGCTCCGAAGGGCCAGTCTTTGGAAATGGTAAGTGACATTCCGATAAAGATTTTCGGTAGAAATCAGATAAGAGGATGCATAACTGTAAGGGTAGAACAATAAGGAGAAGAAGGGAGTGGGAAGACGAAAGAAGAAGAAGAAGAAGAAGAAGAAGAAGAAGAAGAAGAAGAAGAAGAAGAAGAAGAAGAAGAAGAAGAAGAAGAAGAAGAGGGAGTACAAGTACAACAACAAGAAGGAGGAGGCAAAAACAAGATGGGAGGAAGAGGGGAAAATATTAAGGAGAAGGGCGTGGAAGAGGTAGGAGAAGAAGAAGAACAACAACAACAACAATAATACGAAGATGGTGATAATGATCATAATGATGATGATGATGAAGAAGGTAGAGGTGGAGGTCATTTTTTTCTTTCTATTTTACTTCATCATTAAAAGGGTCTCTCCGTTCAACCCTGCAAATTCGATTTCTTTTTTTGTTGTCTTTTTCGTCCCGCTTTCCGACCTTTCTTTCTTTCTTTCTCTCTCTCTTCTTTTTCCTCTTTATTAGTTAATGTTCCTTTTTTTCCTCCTTGCTTTTTTGTTATCCTCCTCCCACTTCTTCACCGCTGCACCTTTCAGTTTCCTGCATCTCAATTCCTTGCATCCTTCATCTGTAAAAAGTAAAGCGTCCGTCTCTTAAAAGACAACACCCAGTGGAGGTGACGAGGGCCCGGTTTCTGTTGCATTGCGTCAGCTTAGTGATCCTTGCAAGATTCAAGGACTTTATTCTTACAAGTTTTCATGACCACCCCTCTTGGAAGGTATGCAAGTCCACCGAAGGGATACCTCCACGCTAATCACACAGCTTAGACTGAACTCAATCAGCTGCTGGGTGCACAGGGAAAACTTGTCCTAATGAATAGTTTTTCACTCTATACCGGGAATCGAACACAGTACCTTCTGTGCGTGAGCCAGACGTGTTAACTATTACACCATCCGAGCGGACTAGCCTTCATATGTAGTCTCTTCCATTTCCAAGCAATTTTACTCTTCTCTATTTCCTCCTGGTTTTCTTTTTTGTTCTGTTATTCCCCCCCTCCATCTTTCTTTCTTTTTGTTTGCTTCCCCTCCTTCATTCAACGTTTTTACACTAGATAACCTTAATTATCAAAACATACAGTGTCGCCCATTAATGAGTACACACCTACCTTTCTTTTGTAGAAAGTTAATTGTCTTCTAAACCAAACATAGCAGGATCTTATTATTTCTAGTGGAACATTACACAATCAAAACGGATATTATTAGGTATTATTCATGACCAAACTCTACAGCATTGAAAATATGTTGCCGTCCAAATTGGGTACCATTTTGGACGGCAACATATTCATATTTTTGACAACAGAGTTTCAATGTTGTAGAGTTTGGTCATAAATAATATCTGATAATATCCGTTTTGATTGTGTAATGTTCCACTAGAAATAATAAAATCCTGCTATGTTTGGTTTAGAAGAAAAATAACTTTCTAGGAAAAAGTGGTAGGGGTGTACTCATTTATGGGCGATACTGTATTAATCACCGGTACCAAAGGTTTAGGTTATTTATGTGTTCACACATTTATATGTATCTATCTATCTATCTATCTATCTATCTATCTATCTATCTATGTATGTATCCGGACTTCGCCCATATTAGAAACTTGAAGTTTTGCACCCCCCCCCCTCAATGAGTAGGGAGAATGTTTTTTGTTTTTTTTTAAATTCAAAACCAAAGTAGAGTTTTAGAAGGGGAGGGGTGTCAATTTTATCTATCTATGTGGCCGGACTTCGCCTAGCCCTAACCGTTCATAGTAGAAACTTGAAATTTTGTACACTCCCCCCTCAATGAGTAGGGAAATTGCTTTCTTTGTTTTTTGAAAATTCCCCTCCAAAATAGGGTTTTAGTGGGGTGTTCAATTTTCAATGTAAGCTTATGCTAAATTGGTCACTAGTACCCGCTTGTTTTTTTTTTTAAATTCGGACATTTTTTAATGATCACTGCCAAAACCTTTAATTGATCACCCCCCAACACAGCATTATAGGTGGCGGGGATTCATAATTTCCCTTGGAATGCTAGTCTTATTTAATTTTCTCTCCTCGCTCGCTAATTCCTATATATTACAATTACTGTTTGTCTTACTGTCATTTTCTCTTTGGATTTAACTTGGCGATTCTTTTTTAGTTCAAGCAATTCCTTTCTTATTGAATTACGTAACCGGTCCTATCTATTAACTGGCTGATAATTCAATTAGTTTCGTTGAAACTGAATTAGAAACCGTCAATCAAAACTGTTACCAAAACTGTCAACATATGCTTCTTCAGTTTTTAAGCGAGTCTAGCTGGCTGGCTAAGTATGTATGTATCGCGCAATGGAGCCAGAGGGCTGAAAATTTGAGCATTTACACCTTATTATATCTACTAAAAACGGCTTTTTTTATTTTTTGAAAATACCCCCCCTCATTATAAGTTTTTAGTGGGGGTTCAATTTACAATGCAAGTGTATGCTAAATTGGTCTCTTAGTTTGCGGCCGGCCGCGTTCACGCTTGTTTTCTTTTTTTAAATTCGGATTTTTCTTTTAGTGATCACCGTCCAACAAAAGGTGAGAGAAGTGATTT
>VCCN01007298.1:10112352-10123428 GCA_006491835.1 Architeuthis dux
TCGATGGCCATGCAAAAGACTAGTGTCAGAAATAATTAGGGAAACAGTTGTGACAAATATCATTGAGTATGCCACCTTCCACAAAGCAAAACATACATGTATGTAGATACTGTGACACTTGTAGATATTCAATAAGCTTAGCTTACTCTAACACAGAATCAAAATTAAGTAAATGAGGGGAGGGAGATTGAGATGCACCAATTACCTCAACCACTCGACGGGCCTAAATGTAGCATTTATATGTTTAGACAAATAAACAGTATCTTTACTAGAGGAGCACAGCCAGCAATTCTAGAATGTCGGAACATATAATTATGCTTTTAAATATCTTTGGTCTGACACCTTGAAAAGACTGTGTGTTACATTCTTTTCAAGGTTATTATTCCCTCTAATTTGACCGAAACTTACTGAATCAGTAATGTTTATGCTCGACATGGTTGGCTGACCGAGAAGTCAAGACATCTGAAAAAGAAATAACGGAAGTTATGCTTCCAAAAGCATAAAGAATACTATTTACACGAAACAATTTATGTGGATTCCAAGGGAGATTAATCAAATAAGATATTATTACCTAAAAATGCATCGTGAAGATTCATTGTGTTAGCTTATTTTTCACTTTGTAATGCTCCTTTGTCGTATGGGTTGATTTCTATCTTCCCCGTTCTTTTAAATACCTCATCTGAATTTCAATACTGATCAACCACAAGTCAAGTCCTGTTTGCCATACTAAGCATTTACAGAAATATCCTTTGAAGGAGTCTCTCCGGAAAGTATCCAGTCATTTAACATCAAGGAACAAAATAGTCTACCTAGGTCAATGGCACCTTAGTCCACTTCAAAGTACTCTCATCGGGATCTCACATACTTATCCCAGCATCGCTTCCACTTTTCAAAACAGGCTGCAAAGTGCTATTTCGGGATCGCCATCAGCTGTCTCATCGCGTTCTCCTTAATCTCGCCTGCGGTCCGAAATATCCCCCCTTTCAAGTGTGCCTTGGTGAAAGCCAGAAGTTGCAGGAAGCCAAAACTGGATTGTTTGGGCAATGACAGACCTTGGTGATACGTTATTTTTCCAAAAAAAACCTACAGGAGTCGTGAAGAATGGGCATGGTAAATGCGACGGTCACAATAGACAAACTCACTCAATGGCGTATCATTGCATACTGAGTAACCCACGAAAGAGTTACATTAAGGCCGTGCAACCAGTTCTCGGGATATTCAAAATGGCTGTATATTTTCTGAATAGGCTTTGTATAGCATCATTCGAGCCCCCCAAATTTGTTTCTGATCTGAGATGTCTTGTCGGTATGTCTTTCTTCATGAGTCTGAATAATTTCTCGTTTATGCTCCCAGGTGAGCGATAAAACAAACCGTACGTAAACATTCTCCTATTTTATCATTCCCATGCAGAGGATCACTGTCAGGAATAATTAGAGATTGCGAAGTGACAAATACCATATGGCATGTCGCTTTCATAAAGCAGAACATTCAGTGACTGTTTTATCCAGACAATGTTATACAAGGGAGATTAATCAAATAAGACAATGTTTATTACTTTAAAATGCATCAAGGAAATCCCGAAATAAAATAATTTATTATATTCTTGACAAATAAATTTAACGATTGTTACATTTGACGGGGCTTTATTCCCATTTAAATAATGCGACATTTCTTTCGCAACAACCTAATATATGCACCAACGTTGGCAACGACCTTTATTCGAAAATAGAGATTATATAAATTCAGGCAAGCTAATATTCTTGTTTGTTTTTATAATTCTATGTTTTCTGTCTGATTTCTTTTTTTGCTTTGCACCACCGGAGAGGGAGACTGATAAAAGAAACTCTCTTTCCTTACGGATATTACATGTTACATCTGAAGAAGGCCGTAGGATACAATGGCCGAAAAGTTGTGTTCAGAAGATGAACAGGGATGAGGACAACACACCGACAACACTTATACGTAATAATTCTATGTTGCTTAATGAGAGGTGGAATTTTGATGCGGCTACGACGAAAAAAGAAAACAAAACAGTATTATTATCACTCCGTATTGCCAGAGTTAAAATCTTTTCTTCTCGTTATTTTACTTACACAGCTTAGCCGAAGATTCCAAGCCAATTGTCCATTTTGTGATAAAAGCGTATAATTCGGTACACTTATATCCAAAGGCATTTCAAACAAATTTGGATATTGAGCTATCATGAATTTTCGCCCATGGCAGCTATTTAAAAAATGGCTGCCAGCGACAATTGTTTTCAGATCAATTTTCTTATAAGCGATTGATATAATATGATATTAAGGACATAATTAGTTAAATCTTTTAGCATAGTTCTTTGGAATTGCCATTTGGATAATACATGCAAGTCAAGATGGCGGCCATGGCTGGGATGTAATTGCAGTAAAGTTGCGTAGACTAGTCTGATCTCGGTGTCAAATCATACATTTTTTATGATGCAGAATTCGAATTTGGAACTTTAGAACTTTATCAATTCAAGACTTAAAATAAGTGTTAAAAATAACTGCCCAAAACTAGGGTATATCGTTGAGGAAGATTATTCAGCACCCCCCCCCCCTTCACAGTAACAAAGGGCTGTGCAGTCTAAGGCAGCTCTCTTGCAATTGCACTGCCTAACACAACCCTTCTTACATTTGCAGGAGACAAGTTCATAGAAGGGTTCATAGTACTCCTCAGATGTCTTCGACCAGCCCCACCTACAGGGTGAATGTAGTTCTGGTGTGTACACTAGCATCTGACCTCACACATGATCCCCTTGGTACACGGCTCTCTTGAAATGGTCCTCAAGGGCAGCTTTTGTTGGGGGGGGGAGGATTGACTGCATAGTGTGCTTTTTCACAAAAGGCTTCCTCTTTGCCTTGTCTATTTCTGTGCATGTACTGGTTCGGTCATAGAGCATGATAATAAACCTCTAGATCGTGACCATTACCTCCTGTGCTATGTCACCCGGGACAGAAGATTGTTTCAACAGGGAATGTGTAAGCTCTGGATAGACAGTCCATACAGCCCACGCAGTCTTTTTCCCGTGGCCAACAAAGCTTGAGACAGTGTCACAGCCCGTCAATGCATGGGACAGTGGATGTGCACGTGCCTTCTCAGGGCTTAACCCTACTGCAATTTTATGGGCTGCTAGGTATCGAAAACTCTTTCCAGTTCCAAATGCCAACCAAAGCTCATCTTCTGGCTGTAGACCCTGGTAATCTATTAGGTTAAAAACAAAGGTTTATACCATTGTTAAAGGAAATCTTTTATTCATATAAATTCGTTGCATCATTATTCAGTCATCAAAATATTTTCCCCGTCTTTCTATGACCCTTCACCACCTTCCAGGTAAATGATGTATTCCACGATAAGAGAACGATTCCCGTTTCGATTCGATAAATTCTACAAAAAGGTTTTTCGATATATTGAAATTGCTGGGACCACTGACCAGACAAAGAATATTGCATGGAGCGAAGCAAGTAATAGTCTGAAGGTGACAGGTCTGGTGAATACGCCACATGTGGATGAACTTCCCATCCCAGCTACATGATCATTTGCTGCGTGGTATTTACATGAGAACGAACGTTGTCAGGCAGCAAAACCACCGCTCGACTTTCTTGCACAGAAAAAGGTCGTTTCTGTTCAAATGTATAATTCACATCATATTGCTCACAGCAACGTGGAGAAGTAACAGTTTTTCCAGTAAGTAGCAATTTGTAATAAAGAATTTGAATCCCACCAGACAAAAAGAAAAGTTTTCCCCCAGTAGATTACGTTTAGGTTGAAATATTGAAAGATTGAAGGCTGTCCTGGATTTACCAGTGATTTTCTTCGTTTGGGATTATCGTAATAAATCTTTTGGGATTATCGTAATAATCTTTACATTGCCAGTGATTATCTTGTCCAAAATTACTTTCTTCTGTGTTGAGCAAGAAGAGAAAGACAAGTGTTCCTATTTACCCGAAACTCCACGCAAACAGGATGTGACACAAGGTCGGTTTAATGTGTGGATACCACACACGCGAACGAGTGGGTAGGAAGACTTCAAGAATCCTCTTACACCTCGCAACTATTGATGCAAGGACCTAAGATCCCCCTTTGGCTTGACTACACAGAGCAATACCACGCCTCGTGCAGTAAAACCTTGCTGGCTATGGCGTCACATCTGCGTCCGTTTGGTCAAAAAATGGTCAGAAACTCTGAATCTTGGAAGACAAGTGTCTAAACGCTGACCGATGTTTGTTTCTGTAAGTTCATGTGAAATCCATTTTCCTAGCTTCTGAAGTTTCCCTCGGGCTTGTAAATGACGTACTATAGTTGAGTGATTGCACAAGCAATAAAGATCCGAGTAAACTTTCCCTAACATTGTGTAAAGGTGATGCGGGGAACTATTGCATTAAATAGAACTGATACATATCCTCCACAAAGCACAACATGTTGGACTCAATTACTCAGAATCGACATCAATAACGACTTGTAAGTGTGCGCTCACATGGCAATGATTTAATTTGAGTGATAAATGGTATTTCAAGTGACTTTTTTTAAGTTTCGAGTAATCAAAATGTTAGAGAGCCATAAAATGCACAGCACGTATAATTACTGAACCTCAGAAGGGTTCAATGATTCACAGTTTATTTTATTTTATTTATTAGCGTGTTTGATGGCATATAAGACACATGGTTATATGAGACGGATTGACATTCCCATAGGGAGTATTCAGAAAAACAATTTCGGTCCCCCGTAGTCAAGGCAAAAGATTGGCTAAGAGAAGAGTTTTCTTCACTTTTTTAAGTTTGTCTGGCTGGCTGACTGGCTATCTATGTAAGTATGTATGTGTCGTGCATACAGGCCACACCAATGGAGCTAGAGGGCTGAAAATGTCCATATGTATTCCTTATTATGTCTAGAAAAAACGTTTTGGGGTTGGCTTTTTTTTTCAAATTCCCCCCCAAAATACATTTTTAGTGGCGGGGGGTCGATTTACAATGCAAGTTTATGCTAAATTTATCTCTCAGTTTGCATCCGGCAGTGTTCACGCTTTTTTATTTAAATTTGGACTAGTAACTTATTCATTGATCACCCCTTTTTCCAATTTTCTAATTGATCACCCCCAACCCGGCATGCTGACAAAAGAATTTGGTCACGTGACGGTTTCTATTTAGTTTTTTTGTTGCCTAACATATAAAGTAACGGAAACGTAAATTAACGTCATTAGGCCCTAATGTGCCAGATATACTGTCACAGAGTTGGGTTTTTTTAAAATATTTATGTATTTAAAGTCTTAGAAGTAGTTAAATGTTGTCCCTTTTAAAGTCCGTATAAAGAGTGTGCTCGTTATCCTTAGGGACTTGTGTTCCCACTGGCAGGGCTGCCAATGAGATTTTAAGGAACCCTCCAGATCAGGCTCACAAAAAACTAGACTCAAAAGAAAAACCCAGATTATAAAAATATCAAGTTTAAATAGAAATATTTAAGTACGTTAATTACTTTTATATGTAGATCACTATAATTACTCATCCTCTTCTTCAATTCTTCTTGAAAGAGTAAACGATTCGTTATTTTCTTTCTGTTTTTTAATTCTTTCCAAGTATATTTTGCTTACAGCCCCTTCTCCCAAGTCCTTGATTAATACTTTTCCGGAATCACACTTAGTACACTCCATATCATCTCTAGTAATAATCGAGTTATTTTCAAGAATTTATTTATTTGAGGGATGAAAAAAGAAATTACAAAATATTTTCAAAATATAAATCCAGAAACCCAAATGGTTGGTGAAAACCCCAGATCTGGAGAGAAAACCCCAGCATTGGCAGCCCTGGTTCCCAAGATTTGTGTAGCCAGCGTGCGACGAGCAACGATTTTATTTTATCGCATACTCCTTTACTGGGGGTAATGCTGCGTGATGTATCATTTATAATTAGAGATAGATCCGTAACAAATACCAGGGTGGTAAGATCACAACACGCGTGAAAAATAACTCTAATAATATATGGATTAACTTGACCAGTTTCCTCACCGTCATCGTTTTGTCATCAGGCGAGGAAATTGGTCCGATTGAATCAATGTATAATAGTAGCAAAATCTCATGAATTCAGATAAAAGTAACATTACACTTACTAGCTGAAACAGCAGTAAACAATATCTGCAATTGCAGTTCTTAAGTGGATATTCATTTAATTTAGCTAAGTCTGGCACATGGCAATAATTGTAGTACATCTAATTGCCCCTAAGCTAAGTTTATTTAAACGTGTTGGTGCATCCATTACTTATGAATGACCGTACATGATTGAGCACGCGTCATTTTTTTTACTCCTCATTCATTCTAGAATTTTACATAAATATTAAAGAAAGAAGCCTGGCTGCTGCGGGGTCAAACTCCACTCCTACTTCTATTCCAACTGAAGATGATTACTGCAACTTTTGTATTGTATATATAATAAATACATGGGTGGATATAAAAGTGTTGTCAGTTTGGTTCAGTTGGTAAGAGAGCCGCTTAGCAATCACTTGATCGTGATTTCAAATCACGGTAGGGAAATGTTGATTTTTATATATCGGTTTGGCTTAACGCGACGAGATAGATAAACAGTGAAGAGTTTACTCCCTTAAATTAGGTGAGGATTGTTCTTGTTCTTGTTACGGGGGGGGAACAGAGTCAACTTCAACTCCCAAAAACGATGGCATAGCTCCGAGGTTTTGGAAAAGCTTCACCATTTTAGAGGCGAGTAGCGGATACGTACTTGAAAGAAAGAAAAAACTCCTCTTCGAAACTAGAACGAAAAGATTCTTTATCTTGTAATACTTGCTAAATCTAAGATAATACGTAGAGCCACACATACATCAGAGAACCATCGATATTGATTGGCTCTCTCTTTCTCTCTCCCTCTCCCCCTCTCTCTCTCTCTCTCTGTCTTTCTCTCTCTCCCCCTCTCTCACTATCCCTCCCGTTCAAATCGAATCGACGCCATAATCATTCATCAGATCGAAGCTAGTAATCTCTCAGGTGAGTACTAACTCGAACCAAACAAACGGCCGATGATGATGAGAGACACATTTGGATAAATAAACCAAAACAAAAAAGTCCTCAAAAGACGAATGGTTGTCATGCGACGCCGTAAAAGAACTCTGCTTCTTTCTAGAGACGACATCATCCGGGCTATTTTCATTATCAGTTTTTCGTAATTGATTTTCTTACGAAAGGTTTTTTTTTCATTTTTTTTTTTTATTTCTCTTAATGATTTTCTATCTCTCCTTCTCAATCTTCGCTCGTCTTTTAATTCATTTTCTTCATAGAGAAAAGGATGACATAGCAGTGGATGATTCAACGCTTTTAAACGCATTCAGATGGTTCATCAACGAATCAGAAGGGGGGGGATGTTTTGTTCTTGTTGGTTGTTTTTGTTGGTTGTTTTTCATATTTGTAGCTTCGTTTTTGCTCTTACACATTATCTTCATTATTTTCTCCAGTTCTTCTTTCTCATTATCTAGATCAGAACAGAGCAAAGTTAATTGAACGCAAAGTAAATATACAGAGGAAGCCGTTTATTGTAATCACGAATAATGTAATCAAACGGTTATTGTTATCAAAATCAGTCGATCCCAAACACTTTATTTAAAATGAATTAAAAATAATCTTTTTTTCCATCATCATCATCATCATCATCATCATCATCATCATCATCATCATCATCATCATCATCATCATCATCATCATCATCGTCGTCATCATCATCATCATCATCATTTTTCTTTTTTCTTTTTTCTTTTTCTTTAATGTTTATTTTTGCATCCTGTAGAGCCGGGTCCAAAGTATGGTCCTGGGGCGCTATAGGGGAGTCTTCATCTTATCGACAGCACTTTCCGTAGTATGTGGGCTGTTCCAAGTAGGGCGATCTTTTGGGCTACATGGATGTTGATGTTACCTGGGATACGGTTGGTGAATATTGGATGAAGTATTGTAACCCATTATTTTTATCTTACCTTCATCTTAAATTTAGTTGTTTTTACACTTGTATGCAACTTTCAATTCGGGCCATCGTTTCTAAACTGGACTCCCTATGGTATTGTGGGTGTGAGTTCGATTCTCACTGAAGGCTTATTCTTTATTTCCATTTGCGCTGTTATTCGTTGCAATAGAAACGATGGCCCGAATTGAAAGTTTAAATTTTAAGCTTTCTTTTAAATTTTGAAGTTTTAGAATTTTAATATTTATAACGTCTATAACACTGAAATTGAAAATAATTTTCAATATTTTTCATTTGTAAAATTAAGATGAAGTTAAAAACTAGTCAAATGTAATAGAATTAAAAATAATAATTGAAAGGTTAATACCATATAAATGCTTACAACGGAAAGTTGTTTATATCAATGAATTTAAAATAATGAAGGTAAATCGTTCTAATTTGTATATTTGTTATCAGTTGGTTATTGTCATCTAGTGATCACAATTAGCGTCGGTCGAGTGATAGGATATAAGTTACTATTTCAGAGGAATCCGAAACTCAGAAGCGTAGCTGAGGAGGTGAGGGGGGCTACTTGAAAAAGCTTTATAAATAGTAGTTCACCTAGTGCATTTCTTTTGACAAAAGCACCCCGGGCCCCCAAATCTCTAGCTACGCCTCTGTCGAAACTGTCTAGATCAGTGGTTCAAAACCTTTTCCGGTCATTCCCCACTTTTATCAATAAGATTACTAGTATTCCCCCTTTCCATTTATTAAGTTGCAACAAAGAATAATTTCAAATAATAACTATATTTTATGTATAAATAGACAGCTTCATACTAAGAATTGGTTTAACTTTATCATTGTACAGCTGCCTCTGTGTATTTGTTACTCAAAGAAAGCAAGCGAAAATAATTAGGAACACATCAGTTGAAATTCTTATTTATTACAAAAAATAAAAATTCTGCCATCGTAACTGATATACACATCAACGTGATCTCTGTTCTTGTTGTTTTTGCAACTAGTTCTTTGTGGGTATTAGTGAGAGAGCACACCTGAAATCATTCTCAACTTGGAGCTCATTTTGAGCCTTTGACTTGATAGATAGAAGTGCAGAAAACCTTATCTCTAGACTGGACTTTTATTTTTACCTAATAGCCTTATTCCCCACCTTGGACTACCTAAATCCCCCCACCCCCCGGATGGGAACCACTGGTCTAGATTTTCAGGCTTATAGGAAATGAAGGCAGAGAAGGATTGACAAGACATCAGATTTAACAAATAGCGAACTTTATCCTGTTTGAGATATACATTTATAAAACTTATTTGCCACCAGAGTAAAGATGTTGGAGACACTAATTTGGTACAAGATGGCGATGCGTCTGCTGAATCGAGGTCATGTATCCCTTAAGAAAAAAGTCCTCAGGATTTCCGTCAAAGGGAAGGCGTGTTCCCCTAGGATCTACCACGGACCTTTAACAAAAAGCGACATGTGTCGATAAAAACGTCCGCAACTTGTAACCTATCAACTTTATCGTAATAATCTTTGTGTTATTAATAAGAAGAAAGATTGTAGAAAAGTATCATCTAAAGATTATTTGTGCAGACAATATAAACCGCGTGATAATCATAGTTAAAAACTTGTTTGCACTCGCGAACCAGTTAGCAATGAGGATTTGCATTAGGAAAATTTAGCCCAATTTACACACACATTTTATAATTTCACCAAAAGTATACTAATGAGCCGATTACAATAAGTTGTTCGGTACTTATGAAGAGGGTATTTTGTAATAAAAAATATATGGAATTTTTAAAGTAATTCATGAAATCTCAATAAAATATATTTTGGGTGCCAAAAATATTGACATTCCTATAAAGATAAGTCACCGGAGAAATTAAATCAGTTAACATTCTATTCGAAACCGCAGACTATTTTTTTTTTAAATTGGCCCTGAATAGTAAAATAAGGAATGCTATATAATAAAAATATTTTCTGTTTGGAAAGATTTTCGTTGCTTTTTTTGTAATTAAAATACAGGGTAGACTTATCGGCAAACTTATCTATCTCGTCCCTCCATCTTGTGTCTGGTCTTTTCCCCCATCTATTGTCATCTCTTCTTGCTAGGTGACCTAGTTGAGAAGCTTTGGTATGGTAACACGTAATTCAGAAATTTGAATTATCTCCCCTTGGATTTATCAGTAGGTGTTGAAAGAAAGTTTGAATAGGTGTTGACATTTCTGGTCATCCATTAACAATTTAAATAATAATGATTTATAATACTTCATCTAACAAAAACGGAGAAATGCTTCAAAGACGATATTTAATTATTGCAGTATGTTTTAAAAGGGCGTTAAAAAATTGCGTGACAGATCCCAGTGTTCTCCCCATGTCACCTCCTGCCTCACTTGCAAGACAAGGCCGTCAAGTTCTTAATACGCTACGACAATTTTCACTAATTTTTTAAAAAAATACTTGCTTCTAACCATAAAAACATTTTACGATTAAGTCGTAAAGATATCAGTCGAGTTCTTTTTATGTAATTTTTCTTATGCTTCAAGAACACTGCAAAGTTCATGATAGTATCATATGGCATATATACATTTAACATATCAATTGCTGTTAGACCAGGAATGGTCGTCTTTTGTTCAACGATATTTCAACAGCTACTACTGCAAAATATTCCAACCACCAATCCTCGGTTTCGTGAAATAACATTCAATGTAAGTAGAACAATATACTCTTCAACGAGCTGAAAACCAACTTAGAATCGCACAGCGAGCCATGGAAACAGCAATGCTAGGAATAACTCTAAGAGATAGAAAATGATCAACATGGATCAGAGGGAGGACTAGAGTGAAGTATATTATACAAATAATAAAGCAGCACAAATGGAGATGGGCAGGTCATCTAGCAAGAAGAGATGACAATAGAAAAAGGAAAAGACTAACCGATTGGTGCCCATGGGACAGTAAACGCAGTAAGAAAAGACCAGACACAAGATGGAGGGACGAGATAGAAAGGTTTGCCGGTAAGACGTGGCAGAGGTTATCACAAGTCGTCAATGCAGAGGTTAGCACTGGTCGTCATGGAAGCAGTTGAGAAAGGCCTTTGTCCAGCAGTGGACTTATAACGACT
>VCCN01007298.1:10125472-10138606 GCA_006491835.1 Architeuthis dux
ACAACAACAACAACAACACAGAAATCAAGAAGCCGTGTTATTCACATTTTAAATAGTGGTTTATCTATTGGTTGTCTTTTATACGCTTGAAACGAAAATTTAAATACTTGTACTCTGAGCTTTACGTTTTAAAGAATTCTAATTTTTATTTTTTATTTCTTTTACCAAAGAAAGACATAAATAAAAAAAAATTTATCCTGGCCTATATACTGGTATATTCCAAGTTTCCTCCAACATCTTTAAAAGTTAGGCATTCGGTCTGGTTTAATGCCACTGAATCTCATAGTTATCCCGTTTGAATAGGATCATTAATGCATCCGTGGGAAGTTGGATAATTTGTAACAGGATAGTCAAAGTGTTTCAAAACACACTGACTATCCTGGTAAGTGTCCGCTCGTCTTCATTATCCTGTGCACTCAGCAGCTAAGTGAGTACACTCTAAGCTGTGTGATTAGGGTGGAGGTATCCCCTCGATGGACTTGCATCCTGCCAAGGGGGTGGTCATAAAAAAAACTTGTAAGAATAAAGTCCTGGTCTCGACCAGACTTGAAACTTGCACGGATCACTAAGCTGACGCATGCAACAGAAACCGGGTCTTCGTCACCGGGCTCCATACTCCATTGGGAGTTGTCCCCTAACTTAAGTTGGTAAGTATGAACAAGCGTATAAAATGATTCCTCCTTTCACCCTTGACTTCTAAACCGCTTTCGATTCAAAGAACTGGAAAGTCTGATGGGAAAAACGTTAGGGATTTATTCGGTTAAACAAATCCATCAGTCCAGACGTGCTTTTCACGAATCTTGGCAAACAAACATTGAACCTGGACTGAAGACAGAAAAAAGGAGATGAAGGTGAGACGAGTCGAAAGTGAAAAATGCAAAGAGAGGGCAAAATATGAGTGGTTTAGCAAGCTAGTCTCGCAGAACATATTTTATAGCGAATCATTAAGGTACATCTACCCTTCCGTCTCTCTTTTTAATAAACGTGGGTGAATGGCACATCGCTATCAGGTCTATTTTTAGCACCAGCTTTCGCTCATTCATAAATATTCTATTAACCTCTTTTCCTTGGGGAGTCATTACTTGTTTTAAATCTCTGACCACCACGCCCGCTTAACTCCGATTTTTAATATATCCTCCATGTTTTTAAACCTTCTATTAATCATTATTACTAGACTCATGTATCGACAGAGATAAATGATTCGTTAATTCTTTTGTATCACTAATAAACAAATAGTAAAAACCAGTATTAAGTTGAGAATTGGAAATTATTTCAAGTTAAGATGAGACAAAGATTTTCGGGATGACGGCTTGTGAGGAATAGAGACAAAGATATAAACGATTCACACTTGGTGACTTGTTGCCATATAGCTACACATTATCCTATACTTCTCACAAGTATCTAATAAAGCTTGCTAACCACAGCGAGGTGACCACCTTATGGTTCTTCATAAGTCGACTTACGCCCGACCAAGTGAAGTCCGATCGTAAATACGTCAAAGGTGCCGACGAGGGCTTAATAAAAGAAATATTTACTTGGAAAAAGCACACTGTACTGTATAACATTTCCCAGTCTCGATAGCACAAGAGACCCAGCATCTAGCATGAAATCACGTTCCGGACGGTCTTTTGTTTGTGTGTATCTCGTCGACTAAGATCTGAAAATATACAGTGTATCATGGCCACTACCCACCCCCCTACACACACACACACACACACACAAACACACACACAAAGCAAGCCTATGGCAGCATCAAAGAAGCAAAGGCGTGTCATCAATCTGAAAGGTGATAAAACGATCCGAAAATGATAAAACCGTAAATGTTACAGCGCGTGACTAGGGATGGTCTCACTCAACCGTAACTATAATATTGAAGAATTGAACGATAATTACCGAGGCCATTAAAGGAACTGCACCAAAGAGATCTACAAGAATAACAAAGCAGCGAGAGGGGCGTATAGCTGATACGAGGAAGTTGTTTGCAGAACCCAAAGTGTATTCCCCTTATAAAACTTTTAGAATTTTCCAACAAAAAGTGTTCTCTACATATCGACCCATAAAAGATGATTGCGGTGGGCTTTTAGTATGTCAATCTACATGAAATTGCGCTTCTAACGGTACCAAATTCAGCTTTATATCTGAAACCTCCGAGTTAAGTTTTTTGGACTGGACTATTAGTCAGATGACGATCACAGCAAAGGCTCATGCCTTATTCGAGATGCTGAAACCCAAAGCTGGACCTGACTATGACTAGCAATTTAAGGCTACCAGTGGATGATTTAAGCGTTTTAAACAGCGTTGTTATTTACACAGTGTTAAGCTGAGTGGTGAAACTGCAAGTGCTGATGTGAAAACAGCTGAAGCCTTTGTGGAAGGATTATATTAACTAATTGTTGAGAGAGAGTATTTACCGCAACAAATATTTAACATGGATGAGACGTCGTTATTTTGGAGGAAAAGAAATGCCAGAACGAACATTCATCGATAAGGAGGCAAACAATGCTTGGTTTCAATGCATTTAAAGACCGTGTAACATTCTTGTTAGGCGACAATGTGGCTGGATACAATTTGAAAGCGTTCGCTATTTGGAATAGTGAAAACATTAACAAACACACACTCCCAGTTCATTATCGCATCAACAAGGGGTCCTGGATGGCCCAGAAACGTTTTGAAGACGCCTCAGTGAATTGCTAGTGAATTGGAAAGTTATTGTATAAACTAAAATGTTCCCTTTAAGATGTTGCTATTTGTTGATAATGCTCCATGACATCTGCCTTACATTAGTGATCTCTATCCTAATATCAAAGTGGTGTTTCTCCCTCCCAATACAAGCTCATTGATCAAACCCATGGATCTAGGGATTATTGCAGTCTTCAAAGCCTAGTATGTAAGAATAACATTCGCTTAAGAAATTAGCGCAACTGAGGAAATTTCTGGAAAAACACTCATCGAATTTTGGAAAGAATACAATATTGACCACGCCATTAAACTGAAGCAATTCCAGTCGAAGATGTGGTAATAAAGGATGGTGATGTGGATGATCCTTCTCCTCTAGTTTGCATAATGATAAGGTTTTTACAAACATTTAAAATGCAGAAAGATGTGGTAATGAAAGATGCTGATGTGGATGATCCTTCTCCTCTTGTTTAGTGTAGTTTTCATAATGATAAGGTTTTTACAAAAATTTAAAATGCAGAAAGAAACTTTAAATACAAAAATATAAACATATACAGTTTTGTTACGATTATTACCTGTGTATTTATATTTTATAGGTATTGCACAGTACTCTACTTCATACTACAGTACAATACAGTAAAGTATTTACGTTTTATTAACTATGGTATTTAGACATCCGTATGTACATTATAGAGGTTTAAGTAAATATGTATGTGTCATGCATGGGCGTACGCTGTCAATTTTCCAGGGAGGGGCAAAAGGATATATTCCCGGTGCGTGTGGGACAGAAGGTTGTATGGGGAGGGGGGCAAAAAGCTATATCCGGATGCTGGTTTTCAAGTAAAGGACAAGGGAGTGGCTAAGCTGTGACTCGTCCTAAGCTCTCACTGTTCATAGTGACCCATTGATCCCCAGCCTCTATAAGGTTCCAACTTTCAAACCCCCGCGCTCTCGGTGAGATGGCCTGACCCAGGGGAGGGCAAATGCCCCGTTTGCACCCCCACCCACCCTAAGCTGACGCCCATGTGTCATAGTATGTTACGCTGTGATGTACTTTTCCCACTTCACCCTATAATGGTCACCACGCCCACGTCGAGTTGCGTCCCTACTTCCAGAATATAATCCGGACGCAAGTCGACGCATGGCTATAAAGGTGGGTGGCCAAAAGGTTCGTTCGGCTTATTAAGTAAAAAATAAAAGGCTGTTGTTTTTTGTTTTTTTTTCGATATTAACTTTATTGAACAACATATTTACCGTTTTGTTCCAACTATCTTCTGCCATCTTTCAGAGAAGTTTATAATTTCACCCTCCCAGAACTTGTTATCTTTCTCAGCGATGAACTGCTGTAAGTGCCTGTTACAGTCTTCCGGGAATTCGATTTTTTTTCCATTAAGAGAAGTCTGTAAAGCCTAGAATCAATGGCAATCCGAAAGTACTATATCTAATGAACATACCGCCGGACCTCCTGTAAAGGTCTATCAAGTCCATACCGAAGCGCTTACAGAAATTGGTGCCTACATTGAATTTTAACACATCAAGCACATTCTACCATTGCATGGTCCAAAGTAAAGCTAGTTTGACTAAAATCGATCAATGAATAATAAAGTTATTACACATTTCCAATAGGGAGTTGTTGTTTTTTCAACCAACCTGTGTGTGTGTGTGTATATATATATATATATATATTGGACGGTTCATTACATTAAGTATATTAATGGCATTTAATTTGCACACACACACACGCACGCCCCTCCCCCCACCCCCAACACACACACACACAAACACACACATTCCTTTTGCTTTGAATTACTTTTCTGATCGCCTCATTTCTTAGAATCCTCGATGCGTAACAATACACCTGCCGTTATTGAGATTGGGTAGGAAAGAGATATATAAAGACATAGAATAGCCAACGTCTGTAGAAAGACAAGAAGCACTATTATTATTATCCTCTAATGAAATGAAGCATGCCAACGTTTTAAAGGCATCTAACTACAATTGAGGAAATCTCTGCGTGTATGCACTGGACATTGTACGCAGTTAACATACGTCATATATATATTAGTCAGCACACAAGGCAGTGCAGTGCCGAGTTTGAAGTTTTTAGGGATCAGTGGTTCTCAAGAAATCTAATAAAAATACATAAAGAATTACAGATCTTTTATCTAAAATTATAGATCTAAATTTAGATATAAGATATCTAAATTGGCAACACTGAAGAGAAGTAACCGAAACACTTCGAAGCCGTAGTTTCGTACGACGGACGGAAAATTATTTTATATAACTATTATGGCAGGCTGCTCCACACACCATAAAGTCCGGTCCCTTCCAAGCATGCACATTTGGAACAGGCACTGCCGTAGTAAATTATCTATTAGCCATCAAACAGATCTACGAAAAAGCAATTACAAATTAAATCAATTACTAGAAATTATTTAAAAAGAGTGTGGCAGATACACATGTAGACAGGGATTTAGGGTGAGGTAGATAGTTTCGTATTTTCCTATAGGCGCCACACCGATTGGTGTGCGACCACGCATACAAACCAGAATTTGAAATGTTAATTTTCAAAGCCGACAAGCGGGCTGACCGTATCCGCTTGCGTCTTTGTACTCCAATCACACCTATCTAATTTTTGGACGTATTAGGCTATGCTTAGTAAATATCAATATGATTCATGAAAATATTTGCTAATCATCTCAATTAAGAAAAAGTAAAATGTATAAGAACTATGAATGGTTAAAATGTTATTTAGTAATTTACATTGTAATTATATGCTTATTCCTCTGATTTTCTTATTTAAAAGCTTACTGTCAAGCGTAGCGGTTCCAAATCGAGGAACAGTAGTCCGTGAGTGGGGAATAAGTTTATTAGGTAAAAATAAAAGTCGTGGTGAATGGCTTACTGTTAATGGGGATGTGTGATGCTAAGATGGAGTATAACTGTGCAAACAACGGTCTGAATTTTCTTTACCAGTGCTGTTAATTAAAATTATTTTAAATTTAGTTATAGTGTTAGCTTTTTGACGTTGTGTTTAATTGGTTTTATTAACTTCGATAAAAAAAAATTATTTTCGTAAACGACTGCGACGTTCGCTTCCCAGTATTGATTTTGAGGTAATTCTATTTTAATATAATTAGTAGCGACTACCGCGGACTTTTGGCAAACGATTCTTTGTTTGCAACTTACTTAAATGGAAGGGGGAGAAAACGAGTCAAAAGAGGTGAATGACCTTGAAAAGGTTGGGAACTACTGGCTAGCGAGTTGGATTATCACGGGGTGCTATACACTTGTCATCTTGTGCCAGACTAAGTTAAGTTTAGTAAATACCTGTGAGAACTATAACGTAACATACATGGCAACGAGTCACCAAGTGTGAATCGCTTATATTTGTGTCTCTTCCTCACAAGCCGGTCATCGCGAAATCCTTTGTCCCAAGTTATTGAAATAGTTTCCAATTCTTAACCTAAGCTTATCACACAAATATAAACATTTCTGAAATACTCACACCTTAAATGCCAACCCCTATTACATCTGTTAGATGTATCTTCAGTTGGTACTCTTTATGATAACTTTAATACCGATTTTTTTCTATTTGTTACTTACTTAGCCTTTAAGCTCGGCGTCAAATCACTTCTTATTTATCGAATTTATATTGTAATTATTTGCTTATTCCTATGATTTTCTTTGTTAAAACTGTAACTAGCAGTTAATGGAACTGGGGTTATCTCCTTTGGACAGGCATTATTGACAATTTATGCTTAATTAAATTAATTACTCGGAATCTGGTGGCCCGATTGGACTGGACATTGCTTTATTCTCCAAGTTACATCGTGTTAACGGTATTACGTATTACAGTAACCCATAAACCCACAAACAATCATACAGAAATCGGATTAATATGATAAAGATTAGTAATTAAAGAAAAAATAATCATTTCTCTCCGTTGGTACATGATTGTGGAAAATGACATCTTGACAAAAACGGAGTATAATAATAATGATAATAGAAGTTTGAAAAACATGGCGGATATATTGAAAATCGGAGCTAAGCGGGGGAGGTGGTCGTAGATTTTAAAAAATAATGCCCCCCGCCCCCCGAAGGAAAAGAAGTTAATAGATATTTATGAATGAGTGAAGGCTGATGCTAAAACTAGACCTGAACAGACTAGAAAGAGATGTGCCATTTACTCATGTTTATTAAAAAGATAGACGGAAGAGTAGATGTGCCTTACTGATTCGCCATAAAATATACATATTTTATACGCGTGTTCTTACTTACTAACCTACCTCCATCACAAGTCACATTATTGCCAACGGATCCATGAATTATTTGTGTCTATTTATAGCATGCATAACACTTATAGCATGCATAACACTTTTAGTATTTCAATGTGAGAATTAAAGTATACGGGTCTCGGTATCCTTCGCCAAAGCACATTGACTATCGGAGCGGAAGGGCGTGCTGGGAAAGAAAAAGATGAAAACCCTCGAAGGAAAAGAGGTTGGTAGAATATCTATGAATGGGAGGAGGCTGATGTTAAAAAAAGAACTGATAGGGATGTAACTGTGAAAAGTTGGTGGTGGAAGGTAGAGGTGCCTTATTACTGATGTAATATAATCTACGACCATCTCCCCCGCTAAGCTATTGAATCTATCTAATATACTAGAAGCAATAAAAGACGCCAAATGATAAAAAAAATAACAAACCTATATGTCATGTAGAACCTATATATAGCTATAGTTAACCCATATGTTACCAACTTTCTAACCAATATTCTGACCAATACTCAAAATGTTATTTAGCAATGTTATGCTCAATATTGTTATACACAATATTAATACGCAATTATGGCGCAATATTCAGACCAATATATATGTTGACCAATATATGTCCCGACCTATATATGACTACTACAGGGTGGATGAGAAGAAACTCCCCATTGGAAACTGGTAATAACTGTATTATTTATTGGTCGATTGTAGTCAAACTAGTTTCACTTTGGACTATACAATGGTAGAATTTGTCTGCTGTGTTAAAATTCAATATGGGCACCGGCGTTGTCCACCAATTTCTGGTATGGCCTCGATAGACTTTTGCAGGAAGTACGGCGGTATGTTGGACATAAAATGTCAAATGCACTCCTCCAATTGGTCCAGAGTTTGTGTTTTGGTGCGTTACACCTCCTCCTTCGCCACCCCCACAGAAAGAAGTCTCAGGGCGTAAGGTTAGGGTTTCCTGCAGGCCATTCAATCTAATACGGAGTTAATTATCACCCACCCTTTATATATGATATAGAACCTACATGTAGTGGATCTATCTATTACATGGAATCTATGCTATTTAGTTCACAAAAATGTTTTCACAATGACAAACAAACTATCTTCTACCTACGTCACACGAACATATTGGTACTAAATACATAATATTCAGTGTTAATAACACTGCCTTTTAACAGCTGATTCTATTTTCTTTTAAACCTACAACAGTCTGCAGTTCAAATATGTGAACGGTTTTCACAAACAAAATACAAATATATGATTATTTTAACAGTTTATCAATCGATTCTCTTATGACCTGGCATTTTTTACAATCAATCAATCAACGATCTTTAATGAAAAATCTCATCTTAGTCCTAATAGGATGGGTAACATCTTTTTTAAAATATTGTGGATCGTTACAATCTTTGGTCAGCGTTGTCATCAATCTGTCCTGGGTTCGATGGGTATTTACTGCTTTTGTTAGAAAACGGTGATTTAAGCACGAGGCTTACCATAACTGTCTATGGGTGATAGCGTGGTTTCGCTTGAGGAACAATGCATAAGTACTTCTCTGATATCCGGTAAGGGGTGTCACTGGTGTCAAAAGGTTAAGAGATAATTCTCGACAGTTTTCCCTGCTTTTTCTATAGATGTGCTTCGTATTGTGCTGGAATTTTGACGATATGTCAAGACTTGGTGGTTATATGCCAAGGAGGCTACGTTAGTTTATCCACTGGCATTTTCTGAGTCTGTGTGTGTGTGGGGGTGGGTTAAATTATGTTGTGTATTGTCTACATTGTCACCATTCCTTGAAAGAGTAGTTGGTGTTGTTTTGCTCGCTTTAGTTTCAGAAAAGACAGGTGAAGTAGGTTGTGAATATTATCGAAATAGGATATTGTAGTGCAAAGTCTGTCGATATCCTTTCTTTTAGAATTAACTACTTTTCAGTCTTATCATCGTCGAGTTCTTTTGCCAAAACACTATTAGTTGGATGGCTGTCTGTCTGGCTGTCTGACTGGCTGGCTATGTATGTGTGTATCACGCGTACAGGCCGCACCAATTGAGCTAGACGGCTGAAAATTTAAACATTTACTCCTTATTAGGTCTAGAAAAATTATTTTTTGAAAATTAACCCCTAAAATATGTTTTTAGTGGTGGGGGTGTCAATTTACAATGTATGTTTATGCTAAATTGGTCCCTTAGTATGGGACCGGCAGCATTCACGCTTGTTTCTTAAAAATTCAAACAAAAGGCGAGAGAAATAATTTATTCATTGATTTTTTAATTGATCACCCCAACACGTTATGCTGCCAGAAAGCGTTGGTTACGTGACGGTTTCTATTGAGTGACTAACCAGACCTGTTCTTTATAGCAACCGAATCAGGGTTAAACCAATTTGTAGATTTCCTCACTTTGAAGTTGGGTTCCTCTGTCAGAATATAATGAACTCTCCGACGGCCCAAATATGGAGAAGAGATGCTTTAGATGATTGATTATTGTACCTGTTAAGATATCACCACAGAGAAGAATAAATGGACTAGATTCATCTACAAGAACCAGATTTTGTAGATTAGGGTAAGAGACCAATGATGTCTATAGAAGCTCTTAAAAGCTGGGTTTTAATTTTTGGCAGATGTCACAACTGTTGACTGTACCATGTATATCATCTAGTGAAATTGGTATATTGTGTGATTCATAATAGTGCGCTGGTTTAGTTACTTCTGGATGGCATAAGCGATTGTGGAGTTTCTTCAAATTATTGGCACTTCTTAGTGAGCAACAACGCAATAACGTATCAGTGGCTTCGTTGTCATTGAAACGAAAATCTGCCAATTCAAGACACCAAAGAATCAGGTTTTTTTTTTGGGGGGGGGGTCACTTTTAATCTTTCATTTAAACTTCGTTATGAACAAAAATGAAATTGAGCGATGGTCAGTAAAAGGATTGTACATTTTGGGACTGAATTAATAGGATTCGTCATTTTCTGACACAATCTATGGTGTCGGCTTCTTCTGTTTTCTTTCAGCAGCAGACACTGAGTGGAAGTCTAATGGGTATCTATCCTGGGAGACGTTGCAGACGCGTTAGTTTCAAGCAGCAGTGGGTGGTTAAAGTTAGGTGTGTGCAGGTTGATTGATTGATTGATTGATTTGTTTAGCGGCATATCAACCCTTGATAGGTCATTTAATGCCGAAATCAGTTTATAATCCCCAAAATAGTGTCTTGTGACTTTGGTAAACGGTTAATGGTTATTTTCTTTTAATTAGAGTCTTGCGACTTTGGTAAACGGTTATTAATTTTTTTAATTAGAGTCTTGCGACTTTGGTAAACGGTTATTTGTTTTTAATTAGAGTCTTGCGACTTGGTAAACGGTTATTTTTTTTAAATTAGAGTCTTGCGACTTTGATAAACAGTTATTCTTTTAAATTAGAGTCTTGCGACTTTGGTGGCGCCTGTTTGAGGGGGGGGGTCTTACCCCTCTGCAGGGCATGCAGTCAGCGTATTCTAGGCCCCAGCCGACAGGGACGGGTGTGTGCAGGGTAACAGATACTAAGAGTTCTTTTAGTGTCACAGAAAATATGTAATTATTTTCGATAAACGGTAAGGACATCTCAACCAACCCTCAATCAATGTTGAACAACCTAGTATGTGCCCAAATTGTAGGCGTATTAAAAGTAAAAGATCAATATAGATTATCACGATTAAAGCGTCCGACTATTTTAATGTTGTCAAACTTCTACGAGTATTTTGAAGGAGTAGGGTGTAAATATCACAGAATCCCAGATAATCCCAGATAATGTTGCTTTCTTTCTTTCGTATGAGACAAATTGTGTGTACATATGTTCTTCAGGCTGCAACTGCTCTTTATATTAATCTCCTCGGCTCAGGTGATCTCAGCTCCTCCCGTGTCGTGCGATATTATGAAGCAATAATTTGTGTCTCCATTCCACGAACAATCCACGGAGACCCAATCATTGTTTGTAGCAATTGTGTTGTTGTTTTTTTACGAGGCCGTGGTGCTAGCCCGACGACTAAGATGGACTGCCTTACAAGGCGAAAGGGACTAAATTGTCCAGCTGTTTACCCATAGCTAATGGAAGATGTGGATTCATGCTTCCCCCCCCCCCAAGGGCATTAGTGCGAAGTGAACGCAAACTGCCCCAGCCTGAGTTTGAACTTGGTTCGCTGATTCCATGCTCTGTGTCGTTAACGTTAGGCCACCCGCACTTCCTCATTAAACCCCACAAAAAAAGGATTCCGCAAAATTGTCAGTGATCCTGTTTTCAGTTAACAATAGTTAATAGTTTCGATCTTGTGGCAGTGTTATTCATCCCGTTGACGCTGAGGATTGTCACGGAAGAGACAAGAGAATACCATTGACTGCATCGTGTTGCTTGTCTTTGGAGGAGACGGACAGCGAGGAGAAAGAATGGCAACGCTTTCCAGGTTACAATTATCATTATTCATAGTTTGACATCCCCGCCTGTCAGGGTTTAAATGGGAGGGAAATAATAACACAAGTCATTTATTCTACTTTTGCTTGTCGTTAGAATTTGTTTTTCGTATTTCTTTTCTTTCTTTTATCTTCTGCATTCTTTCTGTAGTCTAAGTTGGAGTTGGAGTTGACTTCCCCCCGTACAAGAACAACAATCCTTTCTAAATTTAGGGGAGTAAACTCTTCGCTGTTTGTCTATCCCGTCACGTTTAACCAAACAGATATATAAACTTAACATTTCCCTATCGTGATTTGAAATCACACACCAAGTGATTTATAGGCGGCTCTCTTACTAACTGAGCCAAACTGACAAGACTTATGTATTCACGAATTTATTTATTATATATACATATATGTTTATAGTGTGGATGTGAGGGAATCCGACAGAATGATGGGTATGGTTAGACAATGTGGAAAAGGTAAAAGAGTGAGAAAAGCTTGTTACATCTCAAACATGTTTATTATCACGAGGATAAATCTTTATGCATTTCGTCGGACTTCTGCCATGTTCAACTTTCTTCTGAAGACGTCGAAATACATAAAGATTTATCCTCGTGATAATAAACATGTTTGAGATGTAACAAGCTTTTCTCACTCTTTTTCCTTTACCACATTGTCTAACCATACTCATCATATACATATATACAATACAAAAGTTGCAGTAATTATCTCCAGTTGGGCTAGAAGTAAGAGTGGAGTTTGACCCTGCAATAACCAGGCTTGTCTTTCTTCTTTCTTTCTTTCTTAGGTTTTTGTTTGTTGCTTAGTCTCTTTCCTCTTTCTTCTTTTTTCCTCCTCCTATTTCTATTTCTTTCTTTTCATTTCTTCTTCCCTTTCTTTACGTTTCATCATATTTTGCCTTTTTTCTCAACCTCTCTTTCTTTCTTTCATTTTCATTGTTGCTATCACCTCTTCCTCTTTCCTCTTTTTCTCCCTCCTTTTATTTCTTTTTGTTTCCTCTTCTCTTTTTTTCATGTTTTATATCCCCTTATCTCTTTTCTTTCTTTTTCTTTCTTTCCTTTTCTTTCTGTTTTTTCTTTCTTAAACTCTTCTCTGTGTTCTGCTTAGCTGTCGCTTTCTTTCTTTCTCTCCCTTTTCTCTTTATTTCTCTCCCTTTTCTCTTTATTTCTCTCTCATTCCCACTTGCCTTCTGTCTTTCTGTTACCTACTTCTTCTCGTCTCTATGCCATTTAAGTGACTATATCCCGGTAGGTTGGAAAGCATTCGGTAAGAATAGAGACATTTTGAAGAGCACCTTGCCAATGTGCGTAAAGCGTAAAGTATACAACGGTTGCATAATACCAGCCATGACTTACAGGTGCGAAACATGTAAATTAACAAAACGAACTGAAAACCAACTTAGAATCGCACAGTGAGCCATGGAAAGAGCAATGCTAGGAATAACGATAGAAAACAAAGAAAGTGATAGAAAAGGATCAACATGGATCAGAGGGAGGACTAGAGTGAAGGATATTATACAAATAATTAAGCAGCCAAAAATGGAGATAGGCTAGTCACCTAGCAAGAAGTGATGACAATAGATGGAGGAAAGGCTAACCGATTGGTGCCCGTGAGGCAGTAAACGCAGTAGGAAAAGACCAGACACAAGATGGAGAGATGAAATAGAAACGTTTGCCGGTAATACGTGGCAGATGTTACCACAATCTAGGTCGTCATGGATGGAGATGGGAAAGGCCTTTG
>VCCN01007298.1:10141528-10151778 GCA_006491835.1 Architeuthis dux
AAAAGTAAAAGGTTTAAACGGAAAGTCTGATTGCGCCCCCAGAGCTCCGGGGTTGCGGGGTGTGCGGGCCCCACGCGCCGCCTCTGGCGTCAGCCAAAACGTGCCGATTAATCCAATAAGGAAGAGAATATTGGTTCGAAGAACACGGGGAATTTGGTATTGGGGTATGTTAGCAGAAATGTTTTTTGCGTAAAGATTCTCTCAGAAACGTGCAATATTTGAAGAACAGGTGTATTTAGCTCGCCTCTAAATCTTAGACAAATACAAGTGAAATACTGTTCGTCTTATATTTAAATGTCGATTCCCTGGAATGCAAAGGTTTCGAAAACCATGCGTGTGAATGTCCACACCCTTGCGCATGTCTCGAGATTTGTCAATGGCTGACTGACGCGAGCAATATCCACAAGGGATAGTTTGCATGAAAGTAGACCATCGGCGGAGGGTGTTGTCAGTATTTATTTGCTACCCCCACAATGGCGAAATGTGAGACAAGGCCAGTTTTTTAGTCTTGGGGGATCCGTAATACCCACCCGATACAGCATAGGACACAATGTCGCATTTTATGGTGGGTGTTCCAAAAATTGGAGGTGCGATTGGCCTAACGGTTAACAGCACGGAAAATGGTAATCGGCAAACTGAGTTCAAACTCCGACTGTGACAGTTGGCGTTCACTTCGCACTAATGCCCTTGGGAAAGGCATGAATCCATATCTTCTCCTCGGCCCTCCCAGCTACGAGTAAATAGCAGAGAAGGATGGGCCCTTCAGCCTTGGTTAGCAAACAGTGTAGGAGACGGGCAACTCTGATTCCAAACCGGGAAATTCAACCCCCACGCCCAGCGCCGTGGGAGGCGGACAACGAACAGAGCAGGAACGTGTTCGCGAAATGTACGGCTAACTGGGCCCTGGTGAAGCTTCGATGGGCTTAGCAAGCCGGAAGCAAGTATCAGACAATAAATGTCTCAAGAAAAATATAGGAGAATAAAAACGGACGGACGGACGGACGGAATAACATGATCACAGTCTCCATCTCCCCACAACACTTCGATTAGTGGAATTCTTTTTTTTAAAACTCCCATCTGTATACATAAATTCCAGTGTCCGTTGCTTTGTAAGGCATAAACACGTAACGCTATGTTTTTGTTCATATTAAAAAGTATAGCCCAGATACACTTTTCATATTTTGCATACATAACCTCGACATATGGCTGCATAAAATGATATAATTTATATATTGCTCATCCTAATTAGGTAGGTAACATAAACTTTACAACTTGTAGCAATGATCACGTTTTTATAAAGAATTTAAAATGTATTTCAATAATTTAAATATCTTCTTTGGAGTTTTAATTGTGATTTTGATTGCAAGAAAATAGCATGAAGTTAGTCTTAAAAGAAATTACTTTCGCCTACTTAAAGCAGGTTTTAAACTGTTCTTAAAGTCAAATTTTGTCATCCAAAATTACTTCAATTAAGCCATGGTTTATGTCTGCCCACAGATAATTTTCAACTCTGTAAGTAAAAATCTTCCAAAAATAAAGTAGCCGTTATAGAAATAGGATTCGCCGAAAATTAGTTTATTTAATGATTACTTAAATGGATTTTGAAAAAGATTTTTTTTTAAATATTACTTACTTTTTTACTAAATAAATACATTTCTCAGTCAACTCAGTTCAAAGGTCAAGAGGGTATTCAGTCAATTTTCCTTCACTAAATGTGATGAAACTCCGCTTAAATTTACGAGCGTCACAGGGAGCAGCTGAAGTATGGATGACCAAAAATGACAAAAACTGATATACCCGCAAAAAGGTAAAAGTATATTCCCAACGTAGTTTTTTAATATAATCTACAGATATTTAATACGATTAGCTTAGTCTGAGATAAGATCAGATCTCACTATAATCTTCATGGTCTACCAGGTTAGTTTGCCAACCATTACGCCACGAGAAAGCACTCATTATTTACTCATTATTGATACATTACTATTAGCTTAGTCTGGCACAAGAATGTAATAATATACGGTTGGTTGAGCTCTGTCAAAATTGGCAATGTGACCATTGCTTCTGCCTGGCCAGGTAAGGTAGTTATGGGAGAGTGGTTTGACCAAGTGCTCATTCACCCACTCTCTTCTCCGCCAACCATCGTGGCATGTCAAGGACGAAACAGTTTAGAAAGGGCCGTGAATATCTTACTATGAATACTGGCCATGGATACATTATCAGATTTTTGCTGCTGAGTCTAGTTTCTAAAATCGTCCTTGTTCCAAGTTTATTTTTATCATTATTATTATTATTATTATTATTATTATTATTAGTAGTAGTAGTAGTAGTAGTAGTAGTAGTAGTAGTAGTAGTAGTAGTAGTAGTAGTAGAAGTACTACTGCTATTATAATCAGTTTTTTCACTAATACATCAATTATTACTAATATTAATATTTACTAAGTACTAGCCGAGTACAGCAAAGAACTACAAATGTGGGAAGCCCAGTGAGGACCCACCTCAATACATTAAGAATGTTCTGAAAGACTAGCTCCATAAAAACTGGTCCATAGCGATGCTTGTTACAAACGACCTTACCGAAAATGGCGAATGATCACTGGGGTGCCATACCGGGTGTCTTTCATGACATCTCTAGGTCAAGGGAGTTTACTTGGAGGTTTCCATCTCCCCAAGTAACATGAGACAGATAGGAATGGGTTACGCCAGGGGTCTCAAACACGCGGCCCGCAAACTACTTTTCTATGGCCAGCGGCAGAACCATTTTCGTGACCAATATTTTCCTAAAACTTGTTAATTTGTCCCTCGCCTGTTCCATACTCTTGCAGCAGTAGTATTAAGCTTGACCTGCCAACCTAATGCGAACAGACAGTCAATCACTTTTAGGATCAGCCAGGTCTGACAATGATTCTCCCCAGTGAAGGGTAGAATGTACATTAATATTTCGGTCGCTGAAAATGTTTGAGAGCGGATTGTTAAATAAACAGAAATTTCGAAGAAAAAGGACGTGTTTTTTGGTCAACCACACAATTGAAATAAAGAAGAATATCGACAATGTCAAAGAAAATGAGAATTGCCGATGCGAACCGGAGTTTCCAAGAAAAGTGGGAATATTTGTATTTTGTAACAGAGGTAAAGGATAAAGTACAATGCTTGATATGTCTGCATACTATTGCCGTACGAAAAGAATATGACATAAGGAGACATTATGAAACAACACACAGTGATCAGTATAGCGCATTAACTGGAAAGATAAGAGTAGAAAAGGTAGAGCGGCTTAAAACCGCTCTTTCGGAACTTTTTTTTCTACTTGAACAAAACAAGTGAAAATGCCGCCAGACCAAGTTTTGGTCTCAGCGAAATGATCGGAAAATCATCACGACTATTCACTGAAGGTAATATTTTTATCAAAGACTGTCTTTTAAAAGCTAGTGAAATCCTCTGCCCCGAGAAAAAGAAAATGCTTGAAAGCATTAGCTTGTCACCTAATACTGTTGCCAGCCGTATCACTGATTTAGCAAGCAATTCATACCAGCAATTGGCTACCACTGCTCGAGATTTTGAAAGATTTTCTATCGCACTTGATGAAAGTACAGTGACGGGGCGAGATATATTTAGTGAACTAGAAAAATGTATTGAACGTGCAGGATTGAATTGGATAAAACCCGTGTCAGTGGCAACAGACGGTGCTCCTGCAATGTGCTCTGCAAAGGTGGGTTTAGTAGGCCTTCTTGAAGAAAAGCTGAACAGTCTTGGTGTGCCTATCTCTGCTATCCATTGCATTCTACATCAAGAGGCACTGTGTGGGAAAAGGTTGGAGATGAAAAACATTATGGATGGGGTTGTGAAAACCTTCAATTTTATACGGGCAAGAGCTCTCAACCACCGACAGTTCATTTCTTTTCTATCCACCATGGATACTGAATATGGTGAGCTTCTGTACCATTCTGAAGTGGGGTGGCTCAGTCGCGGAAATGTTTTGAAGAGTTTCTTTTGCTTTAAGTGAAGAAATTGGATTGTTCTTGGCAATAAAAGGAAAAGATGTTCCCGAGTTAATTGATCCAATCTCTGTCTCTAAGCTGTTGGCAAAGGAGCTTGCAGCAGGAACTTAGCTCACTTCACGGCCTTGCAGTCATTGGAGAAAGTATTGAAGACGCCGGTCAAACTCTGCATGCAGTTTTATAATTATATCTACAGTGCTTGAAAGAATATGCAGATATAATTATAAAACTGCATGCAGAGTTTGACCGGCGTCTTCAAGACTTTTATCATTAGCAAGGCAAGTTATGCTGTTTGCTACTCCACTAACCGTAGGTCTTGAGGAATTTCAGATGGAGTTGGTGGAGCTTCAGTGCGATACCATACTGAAACAGAAATATGTAGAGGTTGGTGTTTCTGATTTATACCAGTTCCTTCCAAGTGAGAGATTTCCCAAATTGTTTGCCTCATCTTTGCAAATTCTGGCACATTTTTAGAAGCTCATGCGTTTGTGAGCAGTCTTTCTCAACAATGAAAATAAATAAATCTGCGTTGCGCTCAAGACTAACTGATGAACATTTACAATCCGTGTTGAGGCTGGCTAATTTACGGGATTTGAAGCCGAACATAGAATCCCTGGTTGCTGAAAAACGTTGCCAGAAATCATCTTCAACATGAACTGGTGGGGATCAAATGAATGTAATTAGAACACTATTTAACCTTACTGTATTCAGTAAACACATTTATTTAATATTATTTTTATTCACATTTTGTACTAATTAACATATCCCACTTACTATCATATGCGTATTCATTTTGATGAATAAATAAATAGCAGCCTATCAGCTGTATTGCAGATGAGCATTATAACTGGTGGAAATCACGCCCCACTCCCCTCATCTCACTTTTGGCCCGCTGTGCCTCTCCCCCAGGACGTAATGGCCCTTTTGTGCCCTTGAGTTTGAGACCCCTGGGTTACACGGTACCGGGAGTTACTACCGAACTGCAACACGTAGCATACACGGTGAAAGGGAGAGAACTATTCTGCGGCTATACAATAAATAAACACGTACGGGAGGGAGCACATACACACAAAATAACGCTGACCCAAGACAAATTAAGGCACCCTTTCTACATATAAGAATTCACCTACTACAAAGGGACGAGCGAATCCACGTGGAAACAGGTATGCTTAGTCACTCATTAGAAACCGTCACATGACCAACGTCTTTTGGCAGGATGCCGTGTTGGGGGAGATCAATTACAGAATTGGGAAAGGGGGTGATCAATGAATAAATTACTTCTCTCGCCTTTTGGTGAACGCTGCTAGGCACAAACTAAGTGACCAATTTAGCATAAACTTACAATGTAAAAAGACCCCCTAAAAGCCTATTTTTTTTGGGGGGGGGTCTAGACATAATAAGGAGTAAATGTTCAAATCTTCAACTCTCTAGCTGTATTGGTGCGTCCTGTACGCGTGATACATACATACATACATACATACATAGTAAGCCAGACTGACTTGAAAACTGGAGAAAGCCATTTTATTGTGACAGTTTTGGTTGACGGTTTCTAATAAATGGAACTCATACCGCACAGCTAGCGGTGGATTTGTAAGCAAGGTCTCTTAATTGGATAACCTCAGCTCAGTGAGGGTGCATTAAAGTCGCTACCTAAATATAATAATTCCTTCCTCTTTTGTCAGAAATGTCACTTTGGGTTTTCACAATCGCGAATACGAAAGACACTCTTAGAGCACAGATTCTGGGACGTGGTTAGAGATGCAGTATTCGAAATACAATGGAACCGGACGAAAATTAGATTGTAACTCGACTTCCAAATCGCAGCCATCTTTGGGGAAAGGAAGATTCCGTATATTCCGGTTCTGATTAAATCTTCTAAAAAATGCTTCTATGCTTTTGCTCAGGATTCAGAGTAGCATATCGATGGGAGAAAGATCTGCTAACAAAATCTTGATCAAGATTGGTTTCAAACTAGTTTAATGTTCATCTACTAGATTCGTTGAAAAGTTGAAAAGGGTTCAAATGTAATTGATATTTATTAAACCTAGCCTAGCACGGTACAAGGCACACTGTGAGGATCGAATTCACTACAGTAGGAACGGTCTCCGAGAATAGTTTGCTAACCATTGTTCTACGGCGAGGCCCCCAAGTTAAATCTTAGAGAAAATTGTTCTGTCGACACTATTTAACATTGCCACTGATGGGCGGACTTCCCAGACCCAATACAGTTCAGTCCGGTTAGTCACAAGGTCATGCTTTAAGGAATATTGTGTAGTGTCACTATATCAAAGTAAATATTCCAGTAGTAACATATGACGTTTGAAACATGACCTTTACCTTGTGTGGAGTGCCGATTGCCAGTGCCGGGATATTCGTTTACGTAAAGTATACACTTTGTATAAGCATACAAATTAAAGATAACTTTTTTTAGTACAGTGCAAGCATCGGTTTGGTCTCTCTGATAAGTCTCTTCATTTAAGTAACGAACTGAGCGGTCAGCACTAAACAGGCGTTTAGAATTCCACGCGCTGAATTAAACAATAAACCGGAGGAAAATCATTGGCTAAATAACTACCCTTCGGCGTTGGCAAGACGCCAAACACCGATGAAAATCTTTGATACAGTTGAATCTTTTCACTTTGGCGCCTTTCTCGCTGGGAGAACGTAATTGGGTTGACTGCAAGAAGATTTTCGGTTGCTTCAAGGTTGTTTCAAGATAGATCCGTCAATAAAAACAAAGCAGGAACGCTAAAATAAAAAAATCAATCTTTGCTTTACAAATAAGGACTACAAGTGTATTGTGCTTATTTCAAAGGAGATGCCAATTATTATTTTTGTAAATTTCACTGGGAATCAAGTGACAGCAAGTCTCCTCAAATCTCTTGTAAATTCCTCAGTATTCTTGTCGACTACAACAATGCCGTGGTCTGAATCGTCTCCATTCTTTCTATTCTATTCTTCTATTCTTCCAATTGTTTGTATGGATCGTTGGGACCATTCACAAGGCTGCGATGACTATGGGCAGGATTATCACAGTAGTAGTAGTAGTAGTAGTAGTAGTAGTAGTAGTAGTAGTAGTAGTAGCAGCAGCAGCAGCAGCAGCAGCAGCAGTAGTTATAGTAGTAAAGGGAACCAAAGCAGACACACTATTCTAGTAGTAGAGGTCATGGTGTTAGACCTGCCCTTTAGGATCCTTATGGGAGAAGGAGGGGGAGGAGTAAAAAATCCCAATTCAGAATAACTGACAAGTAATGTCATAAGCAGATAATTGGCATTTGGGAGAGTTAAGGCGGCTAACAGGGGGGGGGACGTGGTCGAACGTGTGTTTGCTTTTATTTATTCAATTTTCTACTTTAGTTCATAGTGTCAGATCGCCTGTCTGTTATCTTCTGACACGTTGACACCTTCTACACCACTTCCCACGCTCTCTCGTACTTATTCTCTACTTTAAAAACTTTCAACAAAGCGAATTCTTTCCATCGAAACATCTCTTGATTTTCCTCCTCTCGTTTTCGTTCGGTCACAGTACAAACGGAGTTTCAAGTTTGGACCCATTCGCTCTACATTTTGCTCTACTTTCAATCCGACTATTGAAGCGAGTGTCACCTACCCTTGCCTGATAAGGGATGGGGGGTCTTTTCCGAGTGGCATTTCCATTTTAGAGTTCCGTTCAAAATGCCGGGTTAGATGAGGCTCGTAACTCAAACTAACGAAGCAGAAGGAACATTCCAGAATAGGTTTACAAAAAGACTCTTCACTAAATCAATCAGTCTTGAAAAAAAAACCTCCTCTAAAGCAGAGTTCTTCAAACTTTTTCGATCGCAACAGAGTTTAATTTATGCAATAGCCTCACGACCAGGAGCGTACTGAGCGAGGTGCGCACCCCCAATGCACCTTCTGTCGGCAAATTCCAGTTGAGATTCGGTTTAGCAAACATACATAAACAAATTATGAAAAAATATTTTTCCTATTTAGTATAAACTGATTTGACTGAATCTGACCTTCGTTTCTTACGGAGATTTTTCGTTTTTGATAAAAAGTAACTTTATAGGGGAAGCAAGTGAATTGGCTATAAAGCGGGTTATTTACAATGTACTTAGGATCTAAAACTGGACCCTGACTTTGTGTCCCTCTTTGTGACAACCGATATTCAATTTATAATGTAAATATCTGCTAGCAGATTCAGTCAAATCAGTCCATACTGAAAAATATTTTTTCATATTTTACGTAAGTTTACTAAACCGAATCTTAACCCAAATCTTTTCCCTAATTCTGTAAAATCGCAATTTGACACATTTCTTCCCTTATTCGGCACAATCGCAAATTAGAGGCCTGCAGCCCCTAATAAAAACCATTAGGTATGCCCCTGCTCACGACCCACTGAATATATTATGTACAAATGTTTTGGTTTTTTAATAATGCCGACGCTACTAATACTGTTGTGATTTAATAGTTTAACAAATAAATTATCGATGACAAAGGTGATAATAAAATTATTAGATATATTTATATTTCAAATCTTAATTATTTCATTGTCACCAATATTTTTCTTACTTAAGCTAAGCACGGGTCGTACTTACGATCGGTCGCCGATCGGATGTCGTCAAATCGCCGATCATTTCAGTCCAATCGCCGATGAATTTATTGCTGATCACCTGTGACATAAGCGTTCTTACGATATGAAAAGGCGTCTGCGATCCAGTCGCCGACTGAGTCGTAAGGATAGAAATTGTTCTATTTTCTACGATCCAGTCGTATGTCGTAGCCAGTCAAAAGCGAGAATCAATTTAACGTCACTTTCCTTTCACCTTTGAAAAGCTGAAAAGGAAGTGACGCGACATTTTTTGCAGCGATTGAGAGTCGGGTCGTAGCGACTCGATCGGCGATTAAAAATACGAATCGGCGACTCTTCGCGAAAACCGACCTGAGTTCAATTTACGAGTCAATCGGCGATAATTTTATCGGGTCGTGGTGCGACCTAAGCTTAGCTTTACTCTTTATTTAGTATTAGGTCGGGACCTGTACTTTAGAGAACCCTGCTCTAAAGCAATCCGTATTGATGAAGATCCTTCTGTTACGCAATCAGTCTTGAAAAAGACCCGCCTCTAAAGCAGTCCTGAAAAGACCCTTCTCTAAAGCAGTCAGTCTTGAATAAGGCATCCTCTAAAGCAATCAGTCTTGATAAAAACCCTTCTCAAATGCAATCAGTATTCAAAAAGACCCATATCTAAAGCAATCAGTCTTGAAATTGTTTATTCAATGATACAAAAAGCATTTTAAAAATTAATATTGAGCTTGATTATAATAATTACTTCAAGCCAGTAAAAACAGCATTTAACATTCTACAGTGTCTTTTCTGAGTGATATTCTTCTTTTAGTAATAAATATAATAGTAATATATAACATATATAGTAAAGATTATGAATCACCGCCACCCATATATGCTGTGTTGGAAAACAAGGTTGGAAAAAGGGGTAATCAATGAATAAGTTACTTCTCTCGCCTTTTGTTTGGCTGTGATCACTAAAAAAAGGTCTGAACTTTTAAAAAACAAGCGGGCACAAACTAATGACCAATTTAGCATAAACTTACATTGCATATTGAAACCCCCTCTAAAATAAATATTGGGAGGAGGTTCAAAAAAATTAAAAAAAACATTTTCCCTACTCACCGAGAGAAGTGTGCGTGCACAATTTCAAGTTTATACTATGAACGTTTAGTGCTGGGCGAAGTCTGGATACATAGATACATATAAATGTCAGAACACATGAATAACCTAAACCTAGCAATAAATCAGTGTTTTGGGTAGCGGTGATTAATAAATATAGCAACCATAGCATAGATGTGTCTATTGTTCGCATTTTTTAATCAACACGTGAATTGTAGTATCTACCACAAGACAGTATTATGTTATCCCTCCCGGGGTGGCGAGAAGAAGAACAACAACTTTTAACACCTGTTAAGAATCAGAATAGGATTCTGCAATTGTAGCTGAATTGCTATTCTCTGTAAGTTAAGTTACCTTCCTTTTGTTTGCCATAATAAAAAAGGGGAAGGTTCCTTCTGCCTTTCTTTTACCTGGACTTTGATCTTCTAATCTACAGTATTCAAGTAAACTAACCCTTTTTGCTGTTCGGTAACTCCCCAAACCTCATGCTGCTGGGTTCGGTGTAGTGTGTAGTGTGTGTGTATGTATGTATGTATGTATGTATCTATCTATATCTATATCTGACAACATATATATTATGTATTCGC
>VCCN01007298.1:10229531-10242429 GCA_006491835.1 Architeuthis dux
TCTCTCTCTCTCTCTCTCTCTCTCTCTCTCTCTCTCCACAAGCTATTTATCTATATGCTTTGGGGAGAGTGTTAAACAGGAATGACAAGAAAATTAATGTATTTTCAATGCAGCTGTACCCCATTGAACCTTCAGTGCCATGTCTCTGAAAATGCTGACTTTAAGTGAACGGACGATAAGTGAAACAAGCGCGATGTTTATTTTACCATTTTCATGTGTTTCATAATTTTAGTCAACTTGTTAAAATAGCTGCATAGTAATATTAGCTATTGTTATTGTGTCTGTGTATTTTGTGTTATTATTCACAGTACATAGCCAGTTTCATTCATAAGTATTAATCTAATGTTTGTAACTATAGTATTTAACACTTGTATACCTCGTTTTCGATAAGAATATCCTTTGCCCCTCAGTGGAGCTAATTGGAGACTGTGGTGGTTGCATATTTCCAGTGGCGGCGTTAGGTTCAACTGCACCTCCCTGCAAACGTTTTTTAAGATTATTTTTAGATTATTTTTTTAGATTTCTTTAGATTATTTTTTTAGATCTTTCAGTGTTCCCCCAGATATATTTCTCCCCCAGGGTCTGCGGTTCGACGCCCCACCTCTGGTATTTCACACCAGCTTCAGTGGTCAGTGTCCGAACCAGAGTAAAAGACGTTGGTCACGTGACGGCTTCTATTGGGTGGCTAACCGGATCTGTCATAGATAACAGTCGAGATTAGGAGTCGAGTGCATTTTACACTAAATGTATCTTTTCTACTTGTAGACAGGGTTTCACTCCCTCCTGAAAAGGCTCGGTGTATTCTGTTTCTCGGTCGGTTATTAAAGAAACAAAAACAAGCAAAACGCTTTTTTTAATCAACTCCAGAGCCACCTACTAAATATAGTTTCTCGAGTTATTCCTCCTTTTCTCACAAAACGTTTTGATCTCTCTGCCCATTCGTCTGGTGTATGTCTGATTCCTGCAATAGAGAAACCAGAACATTGGGAAGGAAACAGACGGCTAGCAGATGGTTTCTTCATCTCATTACAGAAAACATGAACGAAAAATTAAATATAAATTTCGACTGATACGAGAAACACAGTAAAGGAATAAATAAGTTGCCATATTATTCCACATAATATCGGTTACTTTAGCACGTCCTTTGTCTGGAGCCCTGAGATGAAACATATTCATTAATCCATGAATTATTCGAACTAGTATATATTCAGCTCAAATAGTTCTTCGGACGATTGAACTCCTTCTTGTCATTTGTGTTGTTAACACGACGTTTCGGCAGATCCATTCTTCGACCTTCTTCAGGTGTAAAATCCGAGTGTGATGGGGTAAACAGAGGGAGTTCAATCGTCCGAAGAACTATTTGAATGTTAATGACCCTTCTCAAAACTACAGCAAATATAGTATACTCAGCTTTGTTCTTTTAATTATTACATGTCAGTCGATGCCTTCTCCAGCCTTCTTATTGCCTGAAGTCCTGAGATTAATTATTGTCCTTATTCCATGATTTATTCAGACTAGTATCCCAATCGTTCTTTGTTTGATTATATTGTTTCTCCGGTCCGGTAATGTGTCACATCTGATAATCCTTGCACAGAATTTCTTAATCTCGTCCACATAATTTTGTTTTGTTTTAGTAATTTTCACCGTCACTTCGATTGGAACCAGCCACAGGTCAACATTTGTCCTAAAGTTTTTAAAGTAGGACGAATGTTTATTGCTCGCATTTCAGTGTTGTTTCAACTGTTTCAAGTCTTGGTGAAAGTTAGCAAAATAAATGAATAAAAATAAACACAAATAGACTGGTTAGTCACTCAATCGAGACCGTCACGTGACCAACGTCTTTTGGCAGCATGCTATGTTGGGGTGATCAATTTTAAAAAACGGGGAAAGTGGTCATCAATGAATAAGTTACTTCTTCCGCTTTTTGTAGGATCACTAAAAAGTCCGAATGTTGAACCGGGTACAAATTAGTGGACTAATTTAGCATAAACTTACATTGTAAAATGAACCTCCAACTAAAAACCTATTGGGGGGGGGGTGAAAAAACAAAAAGGTTTTTCTAGACATAATAAGGAGTAAATTATCAGCCCTCTAGCTCCATTGGTGCGGCCTATACGCGTGATACATACACAGTCAGCCAGCCAGACTAACTTAAAGAAACCTATGTTGATATTTTTTGTGACAGTTTTGGTTGACGGTTTCTAATAACTAAAATAAAAAGGCTGTGAGCAAAATAAATGATTACGTTCGAATCTCTCACAAGATTACTGGACACACGAGGAAGGCTGCACAACGCATCGGCCGAAATGTAGTGAGTAAAAAAAAACAAAGATGAGGATACTAGTCATCATGGAATAAAACGCACCTATTTCAGACTTGAGCATAGAACATGCTTGCTGCAGTTGTCAGAAAGCAAAAGTCTTGATACGCACATTTGTATTTTTTCTCTCGTATTTCATTCAGAGGTTTCTCTCGGGAGCATTCAGGACCGAGATCGACCTCCTAAATCTCACTCCTTGGTCATTCGTGGCAAATGAGTCCCTGTCTAGTTCCCTCAGACAGCAACTCCACATTGTACTAAGATGGGTAGGGTCAGGGCTATTCCCTGATGCCTGCGGCGTGTCAAAGGGCAATGCCGAGGGAACTAGACAATTATGTATCCTCTCCTCAACGTCAGTTTGTGGTTCTAACACTAAAAATGGCTTTGTGTCAAATCCCATCCCTGTGGAATGATGTGTAAATACTTTCTTTCGGAAACATTCACGTTGTCACAAGTTGGTGTAGAGTCGTCATTAGCTGGGGAGTTTGACCGAAAGAGACCGTAAATTAGACCCACGCAAAGCTTTAACAAACAAGTTCTCAAAACCGATGATAGCCACCCTCTTTGCAATGCCGTTGTGCTGAGGAATGAATTGGAAAGATACATTTTTCACCGTAGGTTCCAAGTCCAGCCCAGCCAGAAATAAACAACCATATCGAAATTGCAAAAATGCTCATACAAACATTAGAGTAAAACGGATCCCACTTTGCTTCTGGTGCCAGAAGTCGGCCCTATAACGGTCAGGTTCCGACTACTGGTTTTCAAGATAGGTAGTTCTCCTTAACACACCTTCAATAGATTGACACCATTGAACCTCCTTACCTGGCACTAACCAGAAGGACCGTTCTTGTAAAATGTACGATACCCTTGTGGCATAAACATACTTGATTATAAACAGAGCCTGAAAGAGAAGAGAAATGAAATCATCAACGAAAGAATAAAGGGAAGAGAGAATAAAAGAAAGCGAAAAAGAGAGGGGGGCTGACATTTAAAAGTTTTACCACGCACAGCTTTATGTCATCACAACAAGCGTGCCAGCCAGGCACGTGCTGAGAAAAGTATCCATGTGACATTACGTATGTACCCACAGGCGTTGGTGAGAGATTCTTTTTTTTTTTTAAATATTCACCCGAGACAACTCTATTTCAATAATTTACTAAATTTATTCGTAAAAGAACACAATTCCATTAATGCAAGAACGCATGGGCGGTTTCTGCAGTGTTGATATTAGCGACAGAGTCTGAGTGGTTTATCTCTCTCGTTTGGTTTCCATCATTCTATTCGCGTTCTAATCATTTTCACAGCATATGATTTGCTCCCGTGTTGTCACAGAAGTGACACAAGGAAAAAATGTTCGCTTTATATCCTTTTCTAACCATCCGATATTACCATAACTCTCGTCTTCTCTCGTTAAAGCTGTCAGGTGTGAATCGTTGAGTGATTCTCTAGGATTAAGGAGACTTAGCTCTCAAACTAAGAACCATGCAACGTGCACAAGAGAGGGCCATCCTTAACATCACATGGAGAGATCACAAGACAGCACAGTGTATTAGAGGGGAAAAAACAGGAGTCAGAGAAATCATAGAATCCGTTAGAAAACTGAGAAATGGGAATGGACGAGCCAAGTTACAAGAATGTCACACAAACGCTGGACATCACGACTCACAATGGTGATGAGGATGATGATGAAACAATACATTTGTGTGTGAAGAAGTTGTGATTGGAAAAAAAGTCGTTGTTCATGTGTTAATTCAAACATTTATTTATGAAAACGTGATTATTATCAAGTAAGTTTATGCTGCTCGTTCATCGTACACTTTACAAGAACGGGCATCTACTCATTGATTGGGTTAGGTAAGGAGGCTTTACGGTGCCGATCTACCGAAGGTAGGTCATGGAGAACTACCTGTCTTGAAAATTAGTTGTCGAATCCTGACCTTTACTGAAAGGCAAAATAAATTTCGCCTTTTGCAGACCCAACCACACTGTGGTTCATGGTAAATTATATTTACTTAACTTAGTACGACACATGTCCAATCATGAAGAGTTGGGACTGAAAGAGTATGCTAACGCCAAGCTATCGAGTTTGGTGAGCCTTCCTGCCCATCTGGAATAATCACAATTCGAGTTCCTGGCCACTGATGGGAAGTACGTAACTACCGAATCCGCCATGTACGCTGTCCATGATGGATAATAACACGCCTGGTTAGTCACTCAATAGAAACCGTCAGGTTACCAACATCTTTTGGAAGCATGCTGTGTTAGGGGGTGATCAATTAGGAATCGGGAAAAGGGGTGATCAAGTTACTTTTCTTACTTTTGGTTCGGCCGTGATCACTAAAAAAGTCCGAATTTTCAACAAAAAAACAAGCGTGAATGCTGCCGGACACAAACTAAGGGATCAATTCAGCATAAACTTACATTGTAAATTGAACCCTCCACTAAAAACCTTTCGGGGGGGGGGGGTTAAAAAACAAACAAACAAATTGTTTTTTCGAGACATAATAAGAGATGAATGTTCCCGAACCCCAAAATGGTGATTGTGACATTAGGATGAGTCGTGTTTTGTTTGAAGAAAGATTTTGAGAAAGATTCAAATAAAGAATTCTTAGTTAAGTTGATAATTAACAAGCCTGGCAGGGTAAAACTCCACTCCTACTTCTATTCTGACTGAAGATGATTACTGCATATTTTGTATCGTATATATAATAAATAATTCCGTAGATAAGACTTGTTAGTTTGGCCCAGTTCGTAAGAAAGCCGCCTAGCAATCACTTGCAACGGCAGGGAAATGTTAATTTTTATATATCGGTTTGGTTTCACGTGACGGGATAGACAAACAGTGAAGAGTTTGCTCCCCAAAATTGTTCTTGTTACGGGGGGGGGCAGAGTCAATTCCAACTTATACTGGAATCTGACAATAGGTTTTACTTTCAATCTATTTTTTGTTTTTGTTTTTCATCGCGACGGAAGCTTATGGTTTATTTTCGATCTATACTGCTTACTTAATGGTTGTAGAATGTAAAAACGATCCGAGCGTTGCAAGAAAATGCCAAAAAAAAATGAAAATCAAAAGAAAAACTAGTTAAAAAATTAACGACAATGATTCATCTAAGAAATTCGGACAACATAAGTTGATTACTTGGGCATGAAATATTTTAAATATGTGCACGAATGTACAAGAAAAAGTCTGAGCCCAGATGATTTCTCAAAATCAGGCCTGAATGCCAGATGAATTTGTGGATCATAGTGGCGCTTCGGTAGACAGGACAAGGCGAATAACTCTTTACAGAAAATACTGTTCGCTATCATGGAATAGACTGATTGGCTCATGACGAGGACAAATTAGAAACCGCCGACCAAAACTGTCTCTAAAACTGTCAACATAGGTTTCTTCAGTTTTTAAGTTGATCTGGCTGTCTGGCTGGCTATATATATATGTATGTATCAAGCGTACAGGCCGCACCAATGGAGCTAGAAGGCTGAAAATCTCAACATTTACTCCTCATTATGTCTAGAAAAAAAGGTTTATTTTGTTTTTTTTACCCGACCCCCAATAGGTTTTTATGGGGGTTCAATTTGGTATGTAAGTTTATGCCAAATTGATTCCTGAATCAGTGTCCAGTAGCATTCATGGTTGTTGTTTTTTTAATTCTGACATTTTTAGTGATCACTGTCCAACAAAAAGCGAGAGAAGTACCTGATTCATTGATCACCCCTTTTCCCAATTTTTTAATTGATCACTCCCAACACGGTATGCTCAAAAGACGTTGGTCAGGTGACGGTTTCTATTGAGTGACTAACCAGACCTGGTATGCTGATATCTGGTATGGAGACCTATGTCAATCGATTTGATATCAAAGACAAAGAGTATCATTACTTGATGGTAACTATGAGTTGAGTACAAAAGCTTGGGGTGCAAATGGGGGAGGGGATTCGATATACGAGTAACGTACTGGTTGTTACTGGAGAAACGAAGAAAAAGAAGAAAAAAAGAAAAATACCACCACCAGCAACATCAAGTCCACGATACGTACGAGAGAGAAAAACCAATTAATGAAACAATTAAATCATTGCATCAAACAGAACCATTCAATTGAGGATGATACTAATTGGAGCAGAGAAAAAGAGCTTTAATTTTATTTACGTAGATAATTTTGTTTCATCCTATTATTGTAAAAAGACGGAAGGAAATGTCAATGTATTTCAGCTTTGGTCTAGCGATTCACTCACACACAGACACACACATACACACACACACACATATATATATAGAGAGAGATATATAGATATATATAAATATACACACACACTCACAAACAATTATTTAAACATGGTCAGTTATATATAAAGACGGCTTCAGTGTGACCAATGCGTTTGTTTGTGAAAATTAGATTTCTAACTAGAAAGCACACAGAGAGCGCATGTCTCTGCCACCGCCATTGTCATGGTAAGTAGTTGTACGTGGATCCGCCCCAAAATTGAATCACTTCTTCCATAGTCTATTGTCCGCCCACCTACAACCTTTGGAGATATCGTGTGGACAGACACGAGAACATTTGGAGATAGCTGTCCACATGATATCCCTAAGGTTTCTCAGCAAATTTCAACGAAACTTTGTGGAAGGGTGTAGGATAGGCTACAGGATAAATGTCTACATATTATCTCTACAACTTCATGGTTGTCCGCAAGATATCTCCAAAAGTTCTGAATGAATTTCAATGACATTTTGTGGAAGAGTGGACAATAGTCTACGGAAGAACTGATTATATGAGCGTATACATTAATGTATGAAAAAAACGGAAAATATCTCTCAATCCTAAATAAATTCCTGGATCCGCCCCAAGATTTTACCACCTCTTTATTACCCCCATTGCCATTTCCACAATCCATTCGGTACTTTCGGAAATATCTTGTGGACAGACGAACAGACAAACAGACAAACAAATGAATAAATAAATAAACGGATGCGACCAAAAACATATACCTCTTTTCAACAGAGGTAAAAAATCAACAAATCTCTTTTATTTCGCTTCAACTCAATAAACATCAAGGGTAGAAAAAGATGCTTAACAAATTGTTTATTGTTTCTCATTCACTAAAGCAGTAGATAGATTGCCGGTAGCCTTTCACGCTTAACTTATGCACGTGCAGACAAATACTACACTTTAGTCCTAGACAGAGAGCCAGGAACGACATTTTGATCCTAGGCAGTGCGCACAGATACTCTGATCCTAGTCGAAAGTGCCGATACATACGTAAATAGCTCCGTCAATTTTTATGGTTAGTATACTAGTATCTAATATAAAATACAGTGTGGCTATCATAAAAATAATATTCACTAAGTTTAACACTATGGCACAAAGCCAAATTGGGGGGGGGATATGGATCGGAAGATTGTGTTGCATCAATCTTCCAAATGGGAAGGACCTGCCTTGAAAATCAGCATTAGAATTATCGCTTTTTGGGGGCTCGAACATTAACAACTGTCGTCAGTGGTAAATATGCAATGTTAGAATCGATAGGAAAATACGCCAATTTTGGCAATTTTTTTGGTACGACAGCTGTCACAATACAATCAAAAGTGGTCTTTTTGAATGAAGATAGTTTGAACTAAATACTCCTATGCCATCTAACAACGAACACAGAGCGTTCTTTTCTTTTTGGCAAACCCAATATATGAGCATATAATCGGAAAGCTGGATAATTAACTTAACCAATGGTCAACCATTGTTGCAACTCAGTTAACTACAAGGTCAGTAAACCAGTAAGCCAAGGAGCCTACCTGTCATGCGGTCAGTTGGGTAGTGAATCAGTCTAGTGCACAGTTTCTCAGTGACCATCGGTCAACCACTTCAACCCTTTATCGAACATTTGTTCTGTTAATACTCGTCAGCAAATAATTCAATTAGCTATTTGGTTAGATACTAAATCAGTCAGTCGTGGTAATTCGGCCAGACAAGTGGCTAGGTATCCAAGTACGCAGTTATGTGGTCAGTTATGTGGTCAGTTATACTGTCAGACAAACGAGCACAGTTATTACTGCTCAGTCGCCCGTTCAACCAATCAGTCGCCGCTTGCTCAAACAACAAACCGATTGGTAAGTTAGTTTACCTTCTTAATCATATAAAATAGACGGTCGGCTACATTGGTACCAATTTAGATGGCTTCTTTTTTTTCAATTCTTTGAATCTGGAAATCACTCCCAAATTCGAATTTGAAAAAAAAAACCATCTAAATTGGCAACACTGGACTCACAAATTCGAAAAATAAAATAAAGATAAAAATTCACTTAATAGAAACCGTTACCAACATCTCTTGGTAGCAGGTCGTGTTGGGGGTGATCAATTAAAAAAAAAGGTTACGAATGAATAAGTTACTTCTCTGACCTTTTTTCAAACAACAAGCGGGCACAAACTAGGGATCAATTTAGCATAAACTTAGATTGTAAATTGAACCCCGCTTCCACTAAAAACTTATTATAGGGGGAATTTTTAAAAAAGGGTTTTATCTAGACATAATAAGGAGTAAATATATACATTTTCAGCCCTCTAGCTCTATTGGTGCGGCCTGTACGCGTGATACATAGCCAGCCGGACCGACTTGAAAACTGAAGGAACCTATTTTGACAGTTTTCGTGACAGTTTTGGTTGACGGTTTCTAACATCTAAACACTGGTCAGCTAGTCATCTTGTTTATCAGTCCAAAGGCTATCTCAATGATCATAATGTCTATTTATACAAGTGGCTGGCCTGTTAGACTATGTATTGGGTGACTGCTCTACAAAGTAACCAGTCTAATTATAAATGCAACAAGCAAGTTAGTTGATTTATAAACAACTGTGTCAAATGGCTAGTATCGTTTGATAACCATTTGGAAATTTGGTCCGATGCCAAATAAGTCTAATGATCGATTCTGACGGTTGTTAGCCTGTAATAGGTTTATGTCGCCAACCAAGTAGTCAAATACATTACAATGCGATACCAAGTGGTCAGTTAGGTAGCCAAGAGGCCAATTATTCAGTTGGCTTGGTGATCGGCTAATACACCGATTAGTCAGCATTTCATCATGGCCACTAATTCCCCAGGTCAAGCGCTAAATTAGGTAAGGGTTGAGCGAGCCAAATCGTCGGTTACTCACATCTGTGATCAGTGACTCTTATCCAGTTACTAATTTGAACTGAAAATTATCGGATTCATTCACGACTCCTTTTAAGGGCTTCACGTCGATATTTAAAAACGTCCCCTTTTAACTTAGGTTATGCTTAATATTCACCGGACTTGTACTGGTTCCTATGTTCCATACACTTTATCTTAACATCTTAGACATTTGCCAGTGTAGATCTTCTCTAAAAGGCTTCGTTATAAGAATTGCTGAAAAAGATTAAACATTACCATAGTCGTACGAACAAAGAAAAATCGGGGAAAACAGTGTTAATTTCGGGCAATTCAGTGGAATTCGGGCAAAACCGTGTAAAATTTCGGGAAAATCAAGCCCTCTGCACCCCCTTAACCAATAAGTTCCCAATACGCCCATGAACATTACACCTTGCTTCGACATATTGACTATCCAACCTCCTCGGATAAAATAACATTTGAAGAAAAAGAAGAAATGTCTTCTTTTTTTTTAAACACACAAAGAAAGCAGATTACCTGAACACTCTGTAACAGAAAGTTAGTAAAATACGATAGTTATACTATCAGAACACCGATAATTCTACGGACGATTGGCTGCTGAAGAGTTGAATGGTCTACCCCAGTCTTGGTGCAGGCACTCCGTACCTACCTACCTACCTCTCTCTCCCTCTCTCCCTCTCTCTCTCTCTCTCTCTGAATTTAAAACCAACTAAACACCAAAGAGTGGCACGGAAAGATACTGAAAAAGAAAACCTCTTTTAAATTAAACTAACGATTTATTCGTTTCAATTTCGCGTTTACGTCACACATAAATAGATAGATAGATAGATATATAGATAGATAATTATTAATCAATGATTGAGAAACTACCAAAATATTCTGGTTTAATATGACTATTGCAGAAATGTTGAGGTGTTTTAGTAAATTCTCAAAGAAGCTACGATTTAATAAAAATGTAATCACATTTTGACGAATGGGTGAACAACGCTTCTTGAAGTAAACAAATTGGGATGACGTGATTTCTGGGGGGAAATGCGTAATATCTTGTAGTTGCTCTTTAAAAGTGTCCTTGAGCCAGACATTGTGTAAATAATTCAAACCTAAAAAAAGGGTTTAAATTAGATCTAATATTACTTGCCCAAGTCTGAGTAAAATTATGAGGGTATAGGCCGGAGGCCAGCAGGGCCTACTGTGCACCCCGCCCCCATGATTCTACATTTAGGGTACCAAAATATTCCTTAGGATGTCCTTTTTCAGAAAAATGTTGTGAAGAACTCCCTCATTTGCATAAAACAAATGGCCGCCAGCACACACCAAAAAAGATAGAACTTCATATCTTGTCTCCCAAGTGACATATCTGAATACTTTAAAAGGCTAAATCATGGTTTTCAGACATTCTTTTTCAGAAGTACTCAGATATGTCAACTGGGTGACGAGATATGAAATTCTATCTTTTTTGGTGTGGGCTGGCGGCCATTTTGTTTTATGCAAATGAGGTAGTTTTTCCCAACATTTTTCCTGGGAACATCTTTTGTTTTCTGAAAGAGGCCATCCTAAGGAACATTTTGGTACCCTAAATGTAGAATCATGGGGAGGGGGGTGCACGGCCTAGTAGTAAGGTTGTTTGTGTACAGTTTGCTGTGTGAATGTTGTTGCGTATTCTTTCTCAGGATCACTATTTTTGTTGAAGTGGAGAATGGATCGTAATCACTATTTTATGGAGGTGTATTTGTGCTGTCTAACGATACGATACCTGCGTGACTGGCTGCTTGCTACTGTGGGTCAAAACGCTTCCGTGGTATTGTAGTAGCAGACTAATTGGAGGAAGTTTAATGTACTAAGCGAGCTAGTGAATTCGCCAACGAGAAATTTTTACGAGCTGGTTGGTTCGCCGACTAGAAAGTTCGACAAGCTAGTGAATTCGCTGACGGGAAACTTTGAGAGCTAGTGAAGCCTAAAAATAAATTTCCGGCAGTTGTCGACTCACTGGCATCTAGGTCCGCCACTGGGTGAAAGAGAGAACCAAATTAAAGTTTTTTTTTAAAAAGCAAAAAACATTTTGTTTCAAAGGACTCTTATGCTCTGTTTCGAAACCTGAATTGACAAAAGTGAGAGGGTTAACTGCATTTACAAAGACATGGCTTACCCCGGCACACAACGCAAATTTTAAAAAATTGCTACATGGCACACCGGTAATTATTTAGCATGTGCTCTGCCTTAGTTCATTTAGATATTAGGGCCTTGGGTACAGATCCATTATTAACATCAGTAATTATATATTGACGCATTACATACAATGATTATAAATATCTTATAATATAAAAGTCAATATCTCTTTTTTGTCTGTTTGTTTGCTTGTTGGTTTCTGTCGCGCTAACGCGAACAGAAGGAGTGGAAGAGGTAAAACAAGGCTATACTGTGCATGTGTATTTGAGTCTACATCACTAATACTGCTGCTGATTCTACTACTACTACTACTGCTGTCTTAATAGTAGCACTTAATATCAGATTTTTCATGAATAAAACTGATTTTTTTTCTCATATCGAAAAAAGAAATTCGGTTTTTTACCCAATTCTCTTGTTTTAAAATTATTAGAAAACAGAAAATATGAAGAACCGTAGAAAACGACATAAAAATAATAAAAAACGCATAACCCGGTATGCGTTTTTTGTTTGTCTGTTTTTTGGATTTTTACAATAAATATAATATACACTTGTATAATTTATCCATACGTAAACAATTTCGTCATTTTTGACGGGTACCCTGCTAGAATTATTAACGTTATTGATACTTGAGTTTCTGAATCGAGCTGTTGTTACTATTAAACATTTCTCTACTTCTCCACTGCACTATATAAGTAAATGACGTCTGCTTTGCGTGGATTAGATTTTGCAGAAATATACACCGGCTGTAAAACTTTCGTCTTGGGGCGAATGGTGATAACAGTTTTCTATACTTTTCTGATAAGATTATTTACGATTTTGGAATCAAAAAACAAACTGTGAGCTACGCTACAGTTAAATTTGGATTACTCAACCCCCTGCGTTTTGAACCCCTTCAAAGGACTCTGAAAACTAATTCCCTACAAACCTTTGGTGTGGAAACCTTTACTTCTATCTTAAATACCATTCGTTGTTTGTCCATAAAACATCGGGCGTAAAAATTAAGCATATGACTCCAGGGGTTAACACTAGTCTCCTACTATGTTTCACAAGCCACTCGAGATCACAACTCTTCTTAAATGCCAAAGTTCACAACACACTCCATGCCTATCGCTCGCTCATGGTTCTGATTGGTTTAGGCGGTAATGTACCTCGTCCTCGTCTCGACCTCTCATATCTTCACATTTGAACTCTAGCAACACAATTAAGAAAAGTTCAACACCCACTATTTTAAGCACTCTACAGGGTGGGTGAAAAGAAACTCCCTATTGGAAATTGG
>VCCN01007298.1:10301954-10317765 GCA_006491835.1 Architeuthis dux
AAATGGATTAAAATACATATTTGTGTTCATGTATATCTATGCCGTACCATATCTTTTGCGTGTAAGGGATTTTTGCAATTTTTGCTTTCGGTACCAAATTTTTATTTTCGGAACCAAATTATTTTGTTCAGTACCAAATTCGTGTTTAATTTGGTGGGAAAGTACAGCGGAAGCTAGGCAATGGGTGACTGAAGTTTGTGGTAATGATGCTGTAGGTGCAAGCACGTGTTGGGAATGGTTTGCCGAGTTTAAAAAACGAGATTTTGATCTCGATGACAAAGAACACTCTGCAACACCACATAATGTGAAAACTAATGAACTGGAGAAACTTTTAAAGGGAAATGCACCACAAACAACAAGTGAGCTTGCAGAAAAATTAGAGATGAATTAGTCAACTCGTTTGAATTTTAAGGATGCATTTGAATAACAAGAAAAAGAACCGACCCTGTCGGAAGGGGTCTAGAATTCGCCTGCAGAAAGGTAAGACCCCCCAAACATGGGCCCGGCCCCGTCGGCTGGGGCCTAGAATACGCCGACTGCATCACCTGCAGAGGGGTAAGCACCCCCCACACACACACATACAAATAGGGGGCCACCTGTTCTTTCACCAAAGACGCCAGACTCTAGTTAAAAAAACAACTGTTTACCAAAGTTGCAAGACTCTATTGAAAAAAACAAAAAACGCCGACTTTCGGAATTTTAAACTGATTTCGGCATTAAATGACCCATCAAGGGTTGATATGCCGCTAAACAAATCAATCAATCAAGAAAAAGAACAGACGTTGTATATACAATTTTTGACAGCATTTGGCAACATTTATTTCTGTAATAAAACGATTTGCTTCCAATTGATTTTTCAAGTTAATCCCCGTTAAAACGTTCAAAGCAAAAATAAATAATCATTGTATCGAAAACAAAACGAAAAATATCGTCAGAAATGCAATATAATTCATTGGGAAATGAAAAAGTTATAAATATATATATATGAAGAGTATACATTATTTATAAACCCTGTATAGTCTGCTTTCTTTCTTGTATTTTCTATATATTTTTTATCTTGAGAATTGATTTAAAAAAAGGAATAATATGAAGTAGTGTGAGGTAAAAAAAACATCCTTCTTTTCTTATGAACGCTATGAACCGATTCAAATTTGGTTATAAAGTTATAAAGACCATTTTCTGGGCAAGAAAGTCGACTAGTGATTTTCCTGTTTGACAACACCCGTCCTTGTATTGCAAATGAGACACCGTAACAATCATGGAGTTACGATGGGGAATTCTTTTACATGATTCATATTCCCCAGACCTGTCACCTTCAGATTAGCATTTGTTTCGCCCCACGCAACACTGCTTATCTAGTCTGCGGCTCCAACAATTCAAGCTATTGAAAAATCACTCGAAAAATCTATCGAATTAAAACTCGAAATCGTTCTTTCATGATCGAATATACAAATTACCTGAAAAGCTGCGTAAAGTCAAAGGGCGCCAGAGAAGATATTCTGATGACTGAATAATGGTGCTATGAATTTATATGAATAAAATATTTTGTCAAAAACTGCTGGAAACGTTTGCACCAATCTCATATATATGTACGTATTTACATCAATAAGTTCGCAGCCTAATAATGAAACAATGCTGAAAGTCAGACTATAGATGAGTTCAGTTAAATATTTTTTTTAAAATAAACACCGCGATCTGAGATATGTTTAAAAAAAACATCGCGATATGAGATATGTTAAAAAAATGGCACAGTTTGATTTCGAGAATTGATTTAAAAAAAGAACAAACAAATATTCTGTTATTACGTCATTAAAAAGTTACGTTCGATGTTAATATGTAAACTTGTCAGTCAGTGACAACTATCGCTGCTATAGAAGCGTAGCGCATCTAAAAAGGGTTTATTTTACACAACAAATATTTATTTTTAACACAATCTCCTTCCTTCTCAACGCACTTAATTCGGTGGTAAATATTAATCACATAACTTGAACATTATACGGTGAACATTTCAGATCAAGATTAAGCTACTATGAGTCAAGATACGGACTTATTGATCCGGTCTCGTATATTTACTCTTTGCTGGTGCCATTCTATGTACAGATAGATACTTGTCAGGACATTGGTTTTCCTTTTATCTTAATTTTCTTTTAAATATTGCCTGAAGATATTAAAGATTTCTGTTTGAGTCAAGACTTCGCACTCTCAGAGCCGGATTCAGATCTATGCATAAGTAAAAGGATAAATAAAACCGATAGGTACGAGTTTGTACCGGTTGCGGTTAAAACGTCTGGCTTGAAGTCCATTCGCCAAATAGGCTCCATAGCTGCTCAACGCCATGACGAAACGCACGAGACCAGCTGACTTTTCCAGCGTGTGTCGATGGCAGTCATCCGTGGCAATACGTTCTCCATAATGACTGCGGGAACAGACAGAGTTGTCCGTTAAAACTTTCTTTTTTATTCAACGGTCGTGTTATAAAATTTAAATATGCGAACGCCAACCCGTGACTATGCATCGTTCAACGATTTTTAGTGAATGCCAACGATATCTTGAAATTCATATGAATCTTTCGAACGCCTTTCTATTTTTTGGATTTAAAATTACGAAGACTCAACGTAAAAGCATCAATGTCAATAATTAATGCTTTGCCTCTTTTATCCTAGTCCATATTAACCTGCATTTTTTAGCAGATTGTTTTAAATATCCACAATTGTCGTCTATAACTTTGAGAAGAGTCATTAACATACCAACTTTTATGTACCTTATATACCTTATCGGTCAGTAGATACCATGCAGTGATTAGACAGACGTAGGTTACTATCAATTGTTTCCCAGCTCCTCATCTTTTATGGTGCGCGTGGGTTACATAATTTAGTAGGAGAAGGTGTAGCAGTATTTGTCTCTGCTTGACCATTCCCTCTCTAAGCTAGACTTGAAAGTCTTCACATTCTCTGCAGTGACCGTGGCCTCACTCAGACAGTTCCAGTCCACTGTCACTCTTGCAGTGAAAGCGTTTTCTCGCACCAGTTTCAAGTTGTGTTTGAATGTTTGTATCCGCGGCCTCTAGTGTGTGTGTTTGGTGAAAGGTTCAGCATTTTGTTCGGACAATCTAATATCTTCTTTGCAGATGGGAAGAAGAGATTAGATTGTCCGAACAAAAGTTGGTTTCCACAATTATATTCATAAAATCTATTGATAAATACAAGAAAAACTCTATTCTTTCTTTTTCATTTCAATACAGCAGAACTAATTGCTTCCTGCACAATTCATGTCTTCCGGGTGAATGAAAAAGCACTCTGTTTCATCAGGAAGGAATCTGTTCTTTTAGATATAAAATGCAGTGTTTATGTTCGTGCTTGCAATAATAATAAAAGTAGAAAAACTGGTATTCGACTCGTGAATCGTGATATGTGCGTGGTAACCGTTCTGGATCTCAGCCATCTTACAACCAAGCCAGAGCGAAATAATAAAAACAATGAAAATTTTGTATCATAAACTGTAGGAGATACGAAGTCTGTCCGGAAATTATCCAGCCATTTAATATTAACGAAAATAGCCTACGTCGGCCAATGGCGCCTTAGTCCTCTTCAAAGCACTTACCTTTGGATCTCACACACTTATCCCAGCGACCCTTTCACTTTTCAACACAGACTGCAGAGTCCACTTTCGGGATCGCCATAATCTCGTCCACGGTCTGAAATCTATTTGGGGAAATGATGTCGCAGGGAGCCAAATCTGGATCGATGGTGAAGGTGGCTGAAAGACCTGGGTGATGCGATGTTATGCCCCCAAACCCTGCACGAGACATGAAGAATGGACAGGCTCGCTCATTGTGGGATGCGACGGTCACATAGTACACAAACTCACCCAATGGCGTCTCACTGCCGACTAAGTAAATCCACGAGAGACTCTATGTTCACGCATGCGCAGAAAGGTCCCCTCTGATTGGTTGCCAAGGACGCGCAACGGGTTCTTGAGATATACAAAATAGCTGGATACTTTCCGGACAAGCCTCGTATACTACTTCTAAATTTGCAAAAACACGAGTTTTTCTGCTATACTTGGAATATCTTTCTCATTTGGTTAGCATACAATGTTTTAGTATATAATATCAGAACAAGAAGAAATTTCAAAATAGAAGGTTATGGGTTATTTTTTTTAACATTTCGAGTGAAATTTCTCATCAGAAATAAGACAAAAATTAAAAAGTGACTTTTGAATTGTTCCATAAATACTGTATACATTTGAAGTAAACTAGAGTCGGTCACAATTCTGAAGGCATTACAGAGTGTATTAATGTGATGAACTTTGGCTGCGTAAAGAATTGGTTGATTTGATTGCTAATTAATTTATTTATTTTCTAAAAAAATATTTTAAACAATAGATACCAAATTGCATTATCGCCCTTTAGCTTAAATTTCGCCGATGCTATTTTTTATCAACGATGATGTTGACAATAAAATGTACAGCGAAAATGCTGATAGTTGAAAATTGTTTACCGTGAAGTAATTGTCATCCTTTACTAGCTGATGGACAAATTCAAACTTATTTTAATACATATCACATTTTAAAAACGCTTGCTTTATTTTATTACTTTTCAGACCTTACTCACACAAAACATTCTCTTTTTTTTTTGGGGGGGGGGTGATATAAAATCTCCAACACCCAAATATATGCGAAATAAGGAATAGAATGACGGTATGGGTAGTTGCGACGAAAAGCAACAGAAATTAAGATGAAAGTAATACTAGGAAAAGATTAATAATAATTGACAAGGCTTCATTTAATAATAAAAGTTCAACTATAAAGTTTCATATTAGCATAGACCCACCCTGTCTGCCTGACTGGGCAAGATTGTTTGGTGGACCGCATATTGATTTCATGACGCTATTCAGCTGCCATTAAAATATATTTGAAGGTATTAATATTTGGCCTATTACTGGAGCTTCAAGGTGGAAAATAATAACGTTGAAAGACGCAGATTAGGCGTTTATTTGGCGGATTCAATAATACAAAAAGTCTCAAAACGGTTTTTAACAGATTCTTCACTTCACATTTCGAAGAGATTTTGTTAATCCAGTCTTTGTTATCCTCCGCTTCCGTATAGTGAACATCTTTCTGCATTTTTGTTTAATACTCAACTCAAATTCAGTACTTCGTTTGTTTTTAAAAAATCTGAAACCTATCAAGGCTAATTATGTTTAATTGGCTAAATCTTTAAAAAAAAAATAACTGTGTACTGGTGTTTACACTTAAAAATATATCATTAAAATGTTATCTTTACAAACAAGTTTCCTCTACTACATGTTTCGATTGATCATCGATAAATTGACCAGCTAAGACTTCGGCTGGCAGTGGATTTGAAGATTTAAGCCGGGTATACGATTACCGAATAGTTTTAGCAAGCACGCAGGGGATGTACGCCCAGGCAAACCGGAGAGGTTAATTCTAAGAAAACAAAGACTGGCGAAGGAAAGTTTAAATGGAGGACAAAGATTCCGTTGAGGAGTCCGGAAGCAGAAGGCAAACATAGCAATTTGAGCGACACTTCCGGTAAGAACAATAAAACTATGATATGCGTTGGCGTTACTGTTGGGTTGAGGACTTCCCTTTGGGTATGTATACATGGATACTTGTGAAATCTGTAACATTTCTAACTTGTTGGGTATGCAGATACTGCTGACCATCTTGAGAGGAGAGGTATTTACCATAGCACGATGGTTAGCAAGCTCGTCTCGAGGATCAATTCACAAGTGTAGTGTGTTCGATCCCCACTAGATGTTCTACTTCTGTGGGTTTGTGGCAGGCCAAGCTAAGCTTAATAACAAAAAAGCATACATGGTGTAGTGGCCAATTTTCTCACGAATTACAACAACAAAAAATTCAAACAAACCCTATTTCCTAAACAATGATCAGTTCTCTAAGTGTAATTTCTATTGTAACACCTGTGCGGTGTAATACTCGCGCAACATATGTTTTAACAGTCCAGTGTGAGTTGTTTTCCAGAAATCCACAGTAGCTGTTTATTCTTGTGTACACTCCTTGTGGAACCATTCCTGCTATGGCTTCAGTAGCAAGTACATTTTACGGGGTGGAGTTGCTAGTCACACACCTTTGCCCTGGCTTGGAACCAACTATGGCGACCGCCTAGCTGTGGGCTTTTTCTGTCAGTAACCTTCTCATAGATTGACGGGGGAGTGAATTAATGCCTTTTCCGAGTGAGCGTAAACGGCCTCGGCCCAGACTCGAAATCAGTCCGCCGATTCCGTTTTCAGTGGCGGTAACCGTTTCGCCACTCCGAATCTCCGATCCATAATATCTCAGTGATTATTTTAACTGGATAATTAGTTAGATTGTTTAGTTTTCAGAAGGGTAAATTGTCTTGCCAGCCACAATTCCTGCCATGTCTTTTACAAATATCGACTACTGATATTGGTGAAGCCGAGTAATTTTGTTTATATTCAACATCGGTGTTTATCGAATAGGTGAGGTTCGTTAAATCCTCTGCATTTCTCTGTTATATTTCTAGGTCGACCTTTCCTTAAATGTTCAAAAATGGGATACGTTCACGTTGGACACAAGACACGAGAGTCCGAACCATTCTTATAATACTAATTCACTGCTAATAACAAGGAGACTTGTCTTTGAAATTTAGATTGCTAAAAAGGTCCATTCTAACAACTCGATTGAAATGTAGACATTTACCAAGCTGAATCGAACTCTCTATACTAGTGATTGGTATGCGAGACTAACTTGCTTACTATTGCTCTATGGCGGGCGAACAGACTGGGTTGAAATGTATGGCGTAGACCGTCAGCTGCACTAATAATAGCCCACATATACATAAAAGCTTTAGGCGCCTTGCCGTGGTGTAATACTTAGCAAGCTGGTCTGAGAGTTCGATCTTCACTGGATACCCTATACATGTGTGGCTTCGTAACTAAACTAAGCTTCATGTCTAGTAAATAACCAGACAAATAAATAAATAAAACATTATGTATACTTTATGTACGTGTAAAATGATTCTCACGTGATGGCATGTGATTTTTTGAGAGGGGTACAGAAAACTAGTTTATATCCCCATTGAGTATTCTATTATTTATGAGAGCAGAACAGACGTGCATTCGCCCGAGGTCCGCGTTTTTCATCGACAGAAATTGAGCAGCAATGATCTTTTTTTAAATCAAATATCAAGGAATGTTACCTGAGTTTCTCTACATGCATTTTAACTCATTGAGGCACATTTCTTTTTTTCTTCCATGTCGAACTACTCCGGTATCTGTTGATCAGCCTGGGTACTAAACAAAATTGTGGGACAGAATATAAACCTCTTCTAGATATATGAAGATAAAAAGGAGGTATTAAAAATGACCCACCACGCAGATACCAACACTTCAAAAGTGGGATGAAATTTAATCCACGATGCTTCAAAAAAGTAGAGGGTCAAAGATTCATTTTGCATCTATGAATCGATATAAAAATGTGTGCTTGTATGCATGTATTCGTCATGTCATATGTCCGGCAATGTTGGCGTATCCCTTGTGAAGAATATAGTGTAAAATGTATGGATACTATAACACAGACAATGGGCATATAGTATTTGTTAATAGTTTTATTTAATTTGATGTTATATTTTCAATGAGATGGATGAGCTTGGCTCTTTCCAACAAGTAATTCTATTCTATGTACAGTTTCAGAGGAACACACGCATGTCATTCTCAATTTGAAAGTCTTACATGGAATTTGTTTTTTGTTTATACACATTGCTGAAAAACCTTGTTCACAACGGTAAGTGGTGGGAACAGCAAACCGCTCTCTGCACATTTTTTAGACACAGATGGGTAAGACTTTGTCATGGTACACCAGAATGTTGTTTGGGAAGAGGTTTCAAAAAGATCTTTGGCTGTAGAGTCATTTATAAATTCTACAAATTCGTCTTGCAGATTGCCTGGAACTGGGCTGGGATTAATTCTGAAAGGATTTCGATTGAGTTGATAATCCAATTCACTAATATCAGAAAAATAGTAATCTAATTCCTCACGTAGCGAAACTGACTGCTTGTGGGCTAACACATTGAATTCATTGATGCCCTCTTCTTTCAGCAGGATAATGCTTTTACTCATATTCTCAAAAACGTCCTAACGATCTGCCTTCAGTTTTTCGTTCCACAATTCAAGTTTCATCTGGAATAATTTTAATTGGTTGATGAAGTCTATAATGTTAGCTACAGTGTCGCTCATAAATGAGTACACCCCTACCAGATTTCTTTATAGAAAGTTAATTTTCTTCAAAACCAAACATTATTGTATTATTTTTAATGGAATATTACACAATATATTTTCACGTATTATTTATGACCAAATTATTGATTCTAAATAGACTTTTTTCGAAGAGGTGTACTCACTTTTGGACGACAACATATTCATATTTTTAGCAACAGACTTTGCTGTAGAGTTTGGTCATAAATAATACCTGATAATATCCGTTTTGATTGTGTAATGTTCCACTAGAAATAATAAAATCCAGCTATGTTTGGTTTAGAGGAAAATTAACTTTCTATAAAGAAAAGTGGTTGGGGTGTACTCATTTATGGGCGACATTGTAGGTTACCTTGAAATGCCTGATTGACTGAATTAATTATAAGAAAAGTATCATTCAGGTAGGCTAGCTCTGCAAACTTGATTACTTCATCCTTCCATTTTTACGAAAAGAATTCTTTCAGTCCATCTTTCATGCAACTCGAGCTACCACATCACCTCTTGAAAGCCATCCCACTCCTCTGTTAACTAGAATTGCCTCTTCAGATCTACAACCCACCATTGCAGGAGTTCCATGTTGTGCAACCGACTACCATTTTCCAAGCAAGACCTTGTTTTGAAAAGAAATTAGATATGACTTCATATACGTATTCTCTTTTCGTTGTGCTCTCCAAGGGTTGACAAAACAAGAATTATTTTTAAAATCCGAATCCTTTACGTATCCTGCACATGCAAACAGCTGGGCGTCGGATGATATGCCTGTGGACTTGTTAAGTTGGAGAGCAGAGCTTCTTTGATTTCCACAATTACCTGATTTTTTTATATCATCTGATGTGTCAGATATCCTTCGACGAACATTATCATTTGATAGTGGTAGAGTATTCAGCTTTCTTTCTCCCAACATGAAACCAACAATATCTTTACAGCAGGGCAATCTCAAAGTTTCAGCGATTGTATGAGGATTCTTATTTTTTGCAATTCTCAAGGCAACGATACAGGAGGCACGTCGGCTAGCTTCGTTTTGTTGATATACCTGCCTACTCTGTTCAAGTCACATACGTTTCAGATTAGATGCCTTACGCTCAAAATGCGATTGTTCTTTGTCAGCTAGATCAGGATGATTAGTTGAGAAATCCCGTTTCATAAAGCATGGCTTTATTGAATTGTTTGATACAACTTTATGACACACGGCACCTTGTGGGTAATCTTTTTACTTCCTTATTTATAACTTTGAAACCATATTTGATGTGTGTTTTACTGTGTGATCCTTTGTTTGCCACAGGAAGCCATAAAAACCTGTTGTGAAAAAGTATGCATTTCAGAAGTTAGTTGGCTGAATACACAAAAAGAGAACTCATTGATACCCAACAGCAAAAACCAACAGCAAAAACAAAACAAAAAAGAAATACAGACAGAGTAAGCCAGCCAGTAGTAGATCAAATTAGTAAGTGTATTTAGTTGTCTGAACAGAACACAGAGACTGTCAAAACTCGTACTCGAAAAAAGCAAATCAAGAGCAAAAAAAGAAGTCCCGGATAGTTTGATTTTACGGAATGATTCCTTTGATTTACGTTGCTAACTGTATGTAATGTTCACAAGACACACGAGCTGCGTTTAGTTGGTTGTGATTAATTCGAAATTCCATCTTCTTATGAACCTTGCGTTTTAATTTACGCTGTGTTGCTAATAGTATGTAAGGTTCGCAAGACATACGAGTTGCGTTTAGTTGGTTGTGATTACTTCGAAATTCCATGCTTTGTATGAACCTTGCGTACCCCCGCATTTTCTTACGTGCCCCTAGAGGTGCGTATAGCCCGGTTTTAAAAAAAAACCTGTTTTAGCTGAAACACCAGATTTTGATTTGACAAAACTAGCGACTATAAAAACACCAAACAGCAACAAAAACAACTGAAACAGTGCACAAAAATGTATATATACAATTGTTGTGCCATCCCCTCTGTGGTTGACGCTACTGACTAGAGGGTTACTGTGTAGTGACTTTGATCATGAATCGGTGCCCCGCACTTGTGACCTTTTGTCAGACTAAGCTAAACCTATAATATCTCCCCCCTAAATAGTTGTCCTAAAACCATTTTACATTCAATTACCAGTTTCAGAGTACTCGCTCAAAAGCCACCTTCGACGGCCTTGAAGCACGATGTCAAGTCACTTCCTATTTATAGAATGTATATTACTAGCTGAAATACCGCTCAACAGACGGAATCTTTAAGCTAGCCCCTGTGCCAGGCCTAATGGGGCCTTTGTGCCCAATATGACCTCATGGATTTGAACTATGGATTTATTGAATCATACCTTATTTGAAAATCATCATCATCATCATGAACTCTTGGATCACATTTAATTTAAATATCTGAGGGGATTTCACAAAAGATAGATAGATAGATAGATAGATAGAAAGAAAGAAATTAGGTCATTATTATTATCAGCTTTGGTGCGAATGCAGACCACACAATATCATTACCCCCCCCCCATCTTTCTGAATGATGCCTGTGATTCTGTTAGTACACAGAAAATTGCATGGAGATATGTCGTGTGGTTCCTTACGCTGTCACATACAGAAAGACGGACAGACATTTGGTGATTTAAGATAATTATTTGCTTATTCCTCTCATTTTCTTACAAAGAACTGTAAATAGCAGTTATTAGGCCTGGAGTTATCTCTCTATGCTTAATTAAATTAATTACTCGCAAACCGATAACCCATTTGGACTGGAAATTGCTTTATTCTCCAAATTAGAGCATTTTAACTGTATTACACTATTACACAGAAATTGCACTAAGGAGTGCCTTTTTGCTGTGTTACGGTAACAAACCCACAAACAAACATACAGAAATCGGATCATTATAATATAGATAAAGAAAATATTTTAACGTTTAAATACGTTGTGTATCGTATAAATAAGTATGTTTTTATAAACGGAGTCCCCAATTAGTCTTTAAAAGAGAAAGAGATGGAGTGAGAGATATCAAGGGTATACACATTTGTTATATTGAATTCTGTTTGGTACAAGGCCACATTCATGCGGATCTAGTAAGAAACGTACCCGATGGTAATGGGTTAAGAGCTTAGCACGCAAACTATCGCTCAAAGACAGGCACTACTCAGAGATCAAGCATGTATTGTATGTATATTATTATTTGTAGATATTTACTAAACTGAGACTAGTCTGGTACAAGGTCACGATAGCGGGATAATCAGTGATAATCTAACTCACAAAACTGGCTTGCAAGGTTAATGCTAATTAATGATTGCTGGCCATCGCTGTACGCCCGACGCCTTTGGTATATAAACATTTACTATTACTAATCGTGATTTAGGGGCAACATGGAAGATAAAGGAAAGTTGTTACTACTATACATTGGTTATTTCGGATTTTCCTCGTGTGGTCTGTAAGAATCATTGTAAAATAATAACAACATCTCAGATATACAGATAACAAATTGCAGGAAGATCGTGTTGTAAAAAAGACGGTCTGCCTGCCTTGAGAACCAGCATTCAAAATCCTGACGTTTTACCTAGGTAGGCTCAAACACAGACCACTGGCACCATTGGAAAATTCGCAACTCCCTAAACCACCAAGCAGGCTTTAACGTACTCCATGTGTATGTATGTATGTATGTATGTAGCGAAAAAGACGATATTTTACTTTCAGTGCCCCATGTGTATGTATGTATGTATGTATGTATGTATGTATGTATGTATGTATGTATGTACGTACGTACGTATGTAGAGAAAAAGGCGATATTTTACTTCAATATTTTACGGAGCCGGTCCGACGCATAAGTGAACTAAGCGACTGCTTAGGGCCCTGTGCCCACCAGAGGGTCCCCAAGACCGATGAGGGGGCCCAAGAGGCAGTGGGGGCCCCAAATCAAATTCTGCTTAGGGCCACATAAAGGCTTGGACCTGCTCTGTTTACTTTTGTGAAGACATAAAAATAAAGGCCACACAATTTCTTTTTTGCATTCAGTGCGATTCTCGAAGCTTTCATTTATTGATATTCGAATATTTTTTTATCAATCACAAATCTGTGATATTTGTTGCTATTTATATACACTGAAGCACTGTTTTTAACACAAATGTGTGTGACTGTGTGAATACACACCTATATACATGATATATACACACACATATATATACAATACAAAAATATGTATCCAAATTTGAAATCGGAGTATTTCGGTTCGGTGGTAGGAGGAGAAGGACTTTGAACAGCTTCGAAAGATGAAGAGAATAGATTGGTCAACGAACTGGTGACTCGAATAATACATTAGTGATGTGAGGGGGAGTAAGAGTCGGTGGATATCAGTTCATTCTTCTCTCGGCCGGCGACAGATAGTCAAAGGAAGGAAGAGGCTGAGACGTTAATGAAAATAAATCCGAACTACAGCTATGGGATTATCACTTTAACTTGACTTATGATTATTATTATTAGTATTAATAATATTAATAATAATAATGATACTCGACGATGTACTAAGGAGATCTTAGGACCATAAACCAGGGAACCACTAAAAACACGAGGGATAATAATATTAACAATTTATATCACCCGAAAGAAAACGGTAGTAGTATTTCTACATTATTTTTCTTATACTTTCTGTCTATCTATTGTTCTGTTTCGTTGTGTTGTGTATATGTTATATTTTACCTCAGGCAGAGCTGGCATGTACAGTACAGCATAAAAAAAGCAAGGCTGTACCTGGTAAGTGGGCGAATTTATCTTGTGGGTGGGGGTGGAGAAGTAAGAAAGAAAAAGATGTTTATGTTTCTTATTACTTCCTGAGATAAACAGAGAGGGAGAAGGAAATAGAGGTGGAGAGCTTGTGTTAAAGACACGTGCACTGTAGTATCAGTAGTAGTAGTAGTAGTAGTAGTAGTAGTAGTTGTTGCAGGTGCCCCCTTCTAACCCAACTAGCTGAGAGAGAGAGAGAGAGACACACACACACACATACATACATACATATATACATACATACATACATACACACACACACCACGCACACGTGCGTGCGTCGGCCACCCCCGACAAAACAGCCCACGGTCCAAACCCACAACTTACTACTACTACCTACCTAAATTTCTCTTCCTTTTATATCAATTTACTTTATCTTCAGGCCAGGCCTGAGATGTGAAGTTTAAACCCCACAGCCATCGTCTTGTTGGCTGAATACGGGTTTTTTTCTTTTTGGATGTGTGAACACGCTTAAAACGAGAGAAAAAACAAACAAACTTTCTAGAGAATACTTAACACAAAACCATGGACTTGTGCGCGTGGTGTTAAATGCGAACATAACAAGATGGTAAGTTTGAAAACCTTTTAATCGCGTCAGAAATATACTGATTTTAAGGTAGAAAAAAGATTCATTGTGCTGTATTATTTTGTTGGCTGTTTGTGTATTCTTGTGTGAGTTACCGAGGTTGAAATTATTTTGGAGGTGGACATGATTCCTTTCTTTTATTTGATGACAGACGGTACGGAGTTTTTTGAAGGTTGGATATCTTTTTGGGGGATAATCCTTGCAGATATGGGCCTAAAATCGACTAGTGTAAAAGCATAATGGCTAAAAGTGGCTGGATTTTTTTTTTATTTACAGCTAACTTTACAGCTAAAAATAAAAATGTACGCTCGAAAAATCATACGAAGACCCCTGAAATGTTTTGCACCCTAAAAAAAATTTACAGAGAAAAGAAACAAAGTAAAATTGTTTCTTTTTTTTATAGAATTAGAAAGAAACGAAATTGAAAGAGGTTGTAAAATCAACCAAAGTATTAGGAATTTTTATTTTTTTACCGGTAATTTTTCATTTTCTGTTTACTGGCAGTGTAAACAGAAATGAAAATCGGTATCTTGAAATTTATTGGTGATTTGCTTTTGTGAAAACTTCCAAGTCACACATTGAACTTTTTTTCCAACTTTATTTTGTGTTTTTAGTATATGCCTTATAAAACAAACAATAAAGCTACCACGAAGCGAAGAAAGGGTAGAGCTGGAAATGTGGTTGTTCTCTGTTCCCAAGTAACTTGACGGTCGAAATTAAGGGTCTCTTGTGTTCACTGTTTGTGGGACTTTGCTCTGTGCAAGTGAGAAGTTAGTATCAATAACCGGTTTGTTACCAGAAGAAGGTGATTAAAAACTAAAAAGCAAACATTGTTTTATCTGGGATGAATTACAAATTAGAGAAGAGAGGAAAGAAAAGACAAAGAAAATCAGAGTTTTACTTCGATTTCAGCAAAAATGAAATGGGGACAAATGCTTTAAATGGTGGAAATAGCAGCTATTGTTAGTAGTAGTAGTAATAGTAGTAACATCAACGGAGAATACTAGGATCTTTTATGGCGTGTTCTCGAGTTTAAGTTCCCATATTCAATTCATTATTTAAATAGATTTGGGTATTTTATCTATAACAACGTTTAATTTCATTGTTAAATTTAGAAAGTATTACCTCCTTGGATATGTTTACAATGATCAGTTTTTAAAGTAAATGCCGTAAAAAAAACTGCCGTACTAGTACTACTGATCTTTCTTTTTTGGGTACAAATAATAGAGTTTTAGTAAAAGTGATTTCTATATGTTATGCTTTACTTTGTTTTTGTGATCAAAATGCATCTTTTCTTTTCTTTTTAGTTAAGTTAAACAAGATAAAGATTTATGTCATTACCAAATCTAAATGTGCCCGTTTAGATTTCTTAAAAAGTTGCAGTGAAAAAATCCCAAAAATGTATACATTTTTGTTTATAAAGTTTGTTTATCTACACCCGCAAAAACATTTATAACTTACAACTTCTTGTCCACCCGTCACCAATCAATGATAGAGCAGGGTTGCCATATAGTTGGGAGACGTCTCTGGCCAAAACACACACAAAATGGCCAGAAAAGGCCAAATACAAAATTATCAATAGTTAAAGATATTTTTATACTACTAATTACGAAATGAAAAATTAAGGTGAAAGTAAATGGTATAAAATAAAATGATTCTTTATAAAACCATTGCAATACTAAAGTACACACCAAAATTTATTAAAAATACTACTGCAACAAAGTCAGAACGGAAAAAAAATGAAATATAAAAGTTCATGGCCAAATGCTTTTTAAAAAAGCCAGCTTTGTCCAAATTGGCCATAAAATGGCCAAAATGGCAACACTATGAGAGAGAGCAGAGGATTGGTGCAGGTGAGCTGTAAGGTTCCATCCTAAGTTTATTGGTTTCAAACACACGCAGGATAAATAATCTTTATTTTATGCAACCAGGTAAAAATGGGTCCTGTATTCAGTAGATTACTAGCACTACTGTGTATATCCTACATGTGCCACTTGGGGATTAATGGTTGTTAAGCTGATGGATAAAAAGGGATGAAGTTCTGTCCTTAAACTGGTGAACCAAATTACAACTCACTCCTCCCGCAGACAGTAAGACCTACCTGGCTTACTCCAGAAGTTTTCACTGATATAGCGGCAGATTGAAATCGACAAAACCCGTGTGTAGTATGCACCATATTAAATACTTCATCGATAACATGAGATATATAT
>VCCN01007298.1:10339933-10359371 GCA_006491835.1 Architeuthis dux
ATCAAATGATTCAATATATAGCAGTCTCAGAGAGAGGTGCAGTCTGGTTAATAAAGTTCGAGCTCTGTTTATCTAATTGCCTGTTTATTTATTTAATCATTTTAGGTACTCCTTCTGTGTTTATTTTCTTATATGTAGTACAGTACTCTACAATATTTGCTTGTTTATTTTTATCTGTTAAACTGATGCAACGAGGTTGGTTATGGATGATGTGATTTTTTTTTTTTTTTTTGATTTTTTTTATCTTACATCTTCGAGTGCCCTTATTTTTCGAGCAACTTAGTTGAATAAATACTGTCTGTTGTTGTTGTTAAGTTTTGTTTGTTTTTTTTTATTTGTAATAAGCGTCATAAGGAAGGGCAAGTTTGTCTACATGATGGAATTTTAGTTTTTCTGATTATATTTAAAGAGCCCCCTGTGTTTAAAAAAATAAATAGTTATTTTGAACGTGATCGAAATCAAACTTGATCTTTAAGAAATAAAATGCATGGTTGCCGTCTCCTGTGATTTTATTTACGTACGACGACCTATCAAATAATTATAATTTCTCAGTTTGTTTATTTTTAGCTTGTCTTGTCCTGCAATTTAATTTCAGTCCATATTGTCTTGTGAAATAAACATTTTCAGTCATAACGCTAAAATCCCATTAATATCGATTTTATTTTTGATCTGCGAGTAATTGTATAGTTTTAAAAAAGTGAGGTACTAGTTTTCTTGGGGTTTTTTTTATCCTCTTTTAGCTATTTCTCTTATTTGAGTTGTGATTTCGATTTATGAATTGATCCAATCATTCAAAAAAGTGGGAATGTTTTATTCATTGAGTTAATGTTTTGATCTTTAATAATGTCCATATTTGTCCAATGTTTTCTAGTGCTGCGATCTGATTTAGATTTCAAACGCTCGCTCACTATTTCAAACCTTTTTAAATGCGCTAACTTATTTATTTACACTATATTTACTAGTCTGAAAAACCATCCTGGATTTAGTTCGGTGAACCTACATGGTTTCTAATTAGATGGAACATAAGATAGTGAATATAAACAAGTGGGTAGTAGTGGTCATAAAGTGGAGGATTGCTTTTCTTTACACTCTTTTATGTAATTTTTAAGCTGTCCTTTATTTTATGGAATAGTCAGTGTTTATAAATAAATAGAAATTACGACAGAATGTTAAACTACAAGAATTGTAGCTTGTTATGTCTCTGGTGAGTATTATGTTCAAACTAACTTGAAAAGAAAATGACCCTCCTCTGCCCAACACTTTCTTTTAGCCTGAAGCTTAAAAAAACGTTGTCGTGTATATCGAACCAAGTAATGATCAATACATAAAAACCAAATGTTACTTGTGTGTGTGAAGTAAGATTTTGAAACAAGTCGTGGATGGTTGGCTGACAAAAAAAAAGATTTTAAAACGTTGGTTTTTCGGATTCGTTTTCTAAAGTGAAACGTATTGAAGACGAATTTAGTGTTTTTACGTTTCATCACTCCTTAAATAAATGGAATCATCTTTTAAAGACCCTAATACCATCAACGAACAGACAAATGATTGCTTTATTCCCATCTACGCAAAAGATGCGTTGTGTGTACAACAACCACACGTAGACAGTCCTACTACTCATTAAATCTGTTTAACACTACGTAGTTGAATTTACACGCAATATATATCATCCCGGGATGAACGGTAAAGCGTTACTAAAAGGTAAAAACTAACAAATCCATGCGTACCATTTCTTTCTTGAAAACACATCTTAAAGTAGTTGTGATAAATATAAGTAATATCAAACAGCATAAAATGTTTGTCTTTGCTTTATTCTTTTCTGATTTCAACCTTTATTTTTATTTACCTAAGTTTTTTTTTATCAGTTCAGTGAAATTGAGGCATGGCATAAGTTAGTGTAATGTATATAAAGATCTTGATGATAATGTTATGATCTTTGGTTGTTTTTTTTTTTCGCACCCAACTTTATTTATTTATATATATATACACACGCACATACACTTATTCTTTTAAACTTGCGTGACGTCGTATTGATGTAAATCTTTTTTGATATTCAGTTTACAAACATATTATATAGATTCTTTTCTGCGTGATTTCTGTCCAGGTGTATTTGTCCAGATGGTACACTCTACTTCAGACTAACTCTATTTAACAACCGTATATATAATTTAAACGAATTTTCTGCCACCTACTCTTGCTTGCTAGTATTTCAGTAGGAATATGAAATCAATCAGATGGCAGATATTCTATCGTTTCTTTTCTTTACTTTGTGTACAAATGTGCAATATACATGTGCATAAAAACATTTACAATTGCGACCGTCTATTGATTTCACCTAGAATACTAAAGTCGCTTAAATTTTAAATGTTTGTGCTTGTCGCTTCAGTTCGTACATTACTGATGTCGTTGGTGAATGTGTAATGACTAATTTAATTACATAATTGTGATATTTTTCCATTTTTGTGCCTTTTCAATTCTTATTGATCGATTTTCTAATGAACAAGCTGTCGTCGATCTGTTTTTACAGCAAGATGTTGAGTTCTTCCCTTGCAATATAAACCATTTTCCATAGACTAATCTTTTTTGTTTTCATTTACTGTTTTTTTTTTACATTGGACTAATTAAATGTTTTTATCGAATTATTTTGCCAACTAATTTTAATGCACTTAATTCTCCAAAACATTTCTGGTATTTAAGACTATCCAAAAGACGCATCAATATAAATGAAAATTAATTATCTTGGTTGTTATATAGACTAGACGAACCATTACTTTTATTCTTTTTATTAATTGAATTCTGTTCTTTTATTTGACTTTCATAACTTGAGAAATGCTTTAATTATAGATTGAAATTATCCAGCAAGAAATATTATTGATGAATATGCTGCTGTTTGAATTTTCAAAATACTTTCATTAATGAATTTCTATCGATTATGTTTTTGAAAACCATGACTTTTTCTGTTTTGGCTATTTGTGTTTTATTTTGTTGGTAAAATCTAGAACTTTATTGAAATTTAATAAACTAGTGTTTCAGACCATACATCTGGCGCAAGCTATAATTTTAATTTAAACACACATTTAGTAATTGAAAAGAAAAAGAAAAACAACCCTAACTTTTTAACCCACGGTCGGTGTTCATTATTGCGTTTTCGAAAAAATATGACGATTTATTAGATCACGAAAATAAAATCAGGCCCTTTTTAACATTAACGGACGTTGAAATATTTGATTATCAATAGAATCATGCTGTTAGATGTCGGAAAGGTTGAAATACAATATTTATTTTAATAATTTTAATTTAGTATGTTTGTTATAATTTCCGTGTGAGTAAACTAGAATTTTATTCTTTTATAATTCCATTCTTTTTCCACTGGGGATGATGTGGTCAAAGGTAAATCATCTTTTAGTAGTGGTCCAGAAAGTAGACAAACAAGATCATTTTAAGCTCGCAACTGCAATGAATAAAATATCGCGTTTTTCGTTTTAGACAACGGAAAAGATTATTCTCAACACAATAAACGGAAATTTGTTTAGCACATGTAGATGTCAACATGCCGGAAAATCCTATATTTTGAAAAAGATTTTATTATTTATTTTATTTACTCATGAAGAAAATCATGTCGGACAAGCAAGAACTGGTATGCTTATGTCATTTGGGTTTGAAATATTAAACTACCAAAGGTTTTATTTTTAATTACCTGCCTTAATTTTTTTACTCACTTGTGCGTGTGGAACTCTGTCTGGTAATATTGGTTAACCTACTTATAAAAACTGATAAGGGGGGAAACACAACTTTTTTATCCAAGGGTAATTAATTATATCGAATCTTGGCCTCTGTTTTTGTATCTATACGTCGGTTTGATTGTTGCAGTGAATGTAGTTTGACAAAAACTGCATTCTTGATGTGGTTCTGTCTTTCAAGGCGAATTTATTTGTGTTTGACTTTGCTATGACCTCACTTGACTACACCATTCTACTAAGGCAAACCCCAGAATTTCTATAAAGATTCCAATGTAGTGCGTATTTATTAAATACGTTAATAAATGCTTTTGTTTTTGCTTAATTATTTCTAATATTGCGTTTGTGATTATTTTCATAATTGTGATAAACGTGTAATCTTTTACACAAAAATCAGTGTTTTTATTTATTAATTTTCACTTGATATTCGGAAATCTGACATATACTGCATAACAATCTGTCTGCATATTTCTTCTATGGTCACTATATTTTGTCCGCAGAATCTTGTTTAATGTTAAGTCTCAATTTAGATCGAATTGTAAATTAAACTGAACTCCTTGTAGTGTACTTAAAAAAAAAAAAACAAGCTCAATGTTTTCCATATGATTATATGATGATGCCAGGTGAATTAGAACAATTTGAGTGTGCTTTTGGACACAGATAAGAAACTTGATTTGGAGTTTTTTTTTTTGTTTTTTGTTTTTTCTTCCTAATGACAATGTTAATCTTGATTGTTGTTGGCCTGAATTTCAATTGCAAACTGAAAATTACTGCTTAAAGTGATTTCATTGTACATTTATTACATCATAATTGCTGGCCTTGGCTGTCTCTTGTGGACATAGCTTACTGGTAGAGCACTTTAATGAAAGGCTACTAGCTCTGAAGCTCTATCCCCAGTACTTGCTTGATGTGATTTACTACAAAAACTTCTCGCAGCAGGAGGAAACTCTAAACTTACTAATTAATAATCTGGGATATGTAAGGAGGTCAATTACTATTATCATAGTGGTTTGTAAGGTAAACATTACTCTTCCGACATATTTAAAAAAAACTTTCCTCTTTAGTAACTGCTTAAAGATATAGTATTTTATTTTTATGTATTTGAGACTTTCTTGAATTGGATCTTTTAAAAAAATATATATATGCAATTGAATTTTACATTCATTGTGAGCAGTCACAAAATGAGTCTTTCTAAGGAATGTACCCAGATGGAATCCTTTGAAAATCTTTGGAGAATAATCTAATTGCTTACATTCCAAGTGAAGAATTTTATTGGTGAGATGGTTATTATTCCAAGCATACATCTATTAGGAAGACAACTGATTAACCACTTCATTCTTCTACACTGCCAAGGAATAACATTTCTGGTAATTTTATCTTCGTTAAAATAATAATCTTTGCTGTGGAATGATTAAAAGTATGTATTTGTTTTCCAGGCTTAACATTTTGATTTTATAGTTTGCAAATTAACAACTCAAAGTTAATTTTGATCCAGACTTACATATTATGTAAAGAGATTATTTTAAAACTGTTCAGTGTATGTAGTCATTTTCTGACTAGAGAAGAACAAATAATTTTATAAACCAGAAGTAATTTTCTAATCTGTCAAAGGTTTCAATTTTTATTTATTCATTTATTTACAACTCTTTGACCAATCCACTTCTTTCTTTATGCTTCAAGCTGTTGGAAGAGTACCAACATTATAAATACACTCTATCCACTTTTACAAAATCTGTTTTACCCCTTAAATGGAAATATTTTTTTTATTTTTTTAAATTTACATATATAAACAAGACTCCAAATTCTGCAATAAGTTTTCAATAAAGGCATTTCTGTGGCAGAATACACATAACAAATATGTTTATTTCTTGTATTCATAGTTATTACCTTTTAATTCTGTTAGTTTGTATTTTGTGAAAGTCTGTTTTTATACAATTAGAAATTTATCACTTCATGTAGAATGGTACTTCCTCTAAATTGGGCAATCCAAGTCAAAGAATATTTTCTGCTTTTCTTCTGGCTTTTTTAATGCTGCTTTTGCATCTTGTTATTGATAAAAGCTTGCTATTTTTGTTCAGCAATTAGTGCTATCTACTTACTAGTTCCACTTCGAGACACTCTCTTCTTGTCTCTACTATGTGTATAATTATAGCCTATATGCTTCTTAGCTGTCTACAATCTTTGCCAAACAATTCTGCTATGGACTTGCTACCATCATCATAATCATCACTACAGTATAATGAGTTTGTATACCTACCATGGGTGAATAGATTTATTTATAAATTAAAAAGACCCCATTGATTTATAACAGCTTATTAAAAAAAAACCTGGTGTAAAATGTCTCATATTTAAAAAAAAACAAAAATGAAATTTCTTGTCCTTAGCTTTCTTGGGTGATAGTAGCATTCTCTGCTGGTTCTGCTGAGTTGTAGTCTTGAAGTCTCTGGGGGTGGGGGGAGATTCCCCATATTCAGTTCACTCAAAGACCAGAAAAGCAGAGGCTTTGAAATAGTTAAGTATATTTCTGTTTGAAACATTTTTCTGTCAATTTTCTTAGGAGTTAGATCAATCATACCATTTTAAAGAGATTCAAATGGAAAAGATTTTAAATGTTCACCAGAGAAACATCTGACAATGATATTGGCAACCTGCTTGTAACATTGATACAAAAGTAAATCTTTTCAACGAGAAATCCAATATTCTCATGCAATGTTCAATAATTACATTTTCAAGTATTGAGACACACCATCACCATACTCTTGTACAAGCTTGTACTCCTTGCAAGTACTGTCACCAAAACGAAATATAAATTCTCCATTGTTGCCCTGGTATACATATTTTGAAAATGCCTAATCTACTAAATCTCAAAGTTGTATTTTGCATTAGATCTCCACGTTGGTTTGCATATCTTTTATATTTAGGTCAGCAATTGATCTAGACCTGCAAAGTGAATGGCTGGTTGTTGGTTATGAGGCTTCACAAGGGAATTAGTTTTATAAAGATAGATTAATTAGTTTTACCATAGTAGATAAGTAATGATGATTCTTTCACCAGTTATCACATTTGTCATGAATCTCTACATCTGCTAGTTTATTTTATTTTATATGCTCATGTTTATAGAATATTATCTAAATGGTGTATTGTGAACTTTTGATTATGGAATGGCTCTGTCTGCTCTTAGCCTAAAGTAACACTGATTGTGCATTACATACTATTCTCTAATGTGCTCTTGTAGTGGTGTTCCTTCAATAAGAATCTAACCTGGGCTCCTTATTTAAGCCAGCTGTGCTCTGTGAATTGTTCTATGCACTGACAGGCAGATATTGTGTACTTGGTGAACAAAACTTTCAATAATCATTCCTACTAGATATTCTGTATATTATTTCCATGTGTGCTATTACTTGTTTTTCTAGAGACTTTGAGTCACTTTACAAATATTGTCTTTTTCATTTACCCCCCACCCCCAATTTATGCATGAACTACCAAATGTTTTGAACTAAAAAATACTTAGGGCATTGTAGTTATTTATTATTCAAATAAATGAACTCAATGTATTCTATGTTTTGGCTTTGTTATTGTTTATTATTATTATTATTATTTGGTTATTTAATTGTGTTTAAGGTGTCACTTGCTGTTCCAAAGAATAGAACTGACTGTCTGGCTCTAGTGGGACACTGAGACAAATGACTTTCTTCACTATTCTGTTCTCTTGTGAAATAGAAATAGCAAAGCTCCAAAGTTCACAATATGTTTGTAACTTTTTTTTCTTTTTCTTTTTTTTTTTTTTCAACCCATGGTCATTCAAACATACTGTTCATTTATATTTTGTAGTTGTTATTCATTAGGCTTTCTGCTATTTTACATTAAAATAGCAATGCAAGAAAGCTGATATGAATTTTTCTATTTTTCTAACTCTAGTTATTTTGTAACAATTCTTTCATCTTCATCAGTTTTGTTTTTATCTGATTACTGAACTAACCATGCTCATCTTTTTTAACATCAAGATGGGGTGGGTTGAAATCATGTTTGATCCCATTTCAATTCCTTTTTTTTTTTTTTAAATTTGACATTTTATTTCTCTTCCTCCATTTTCTCACTAATTACAATCTGTTAAAGAATTGAAGCCTTCCTATTAAGCTTCTCTTATTTCAGAGACCGAATCACGTAGATCTCTTTCATTAAAACATTTTTTTCTTTTCTTACTGACACCAAGTTGTCTAAGCTATTCACTGAGAAATCTGGTTATTTACAGATTTTCATTGAACTTTATTTTACAGTTTTGGAAAGTATAAATCTCAAAAGAAAGTTCAGTTTGAGTGTAATCAAATCTGACTGACAATGTTCGAAACACTGTTTATTAGTGATAATCTTTTAAATTACTCAGGAATAGTTTTTTTACAGAAACTTCAGTTCTTTTTTGACATTAATACCATTTTTGTTTTTAAATCAATTTCAGAAAAATATTTCAAAATGGTCATGTATGCTAATTTAATAAAATTCTGATAGCAGTCTAATAAATCAAGTGTATAGAATAAGGTATCATTTCTTCTTTTTCTTACAATCTTAGAGGATAAGTACTGTTTTAGGTAAAGGGTATTAATATGATCTTATATAATCTGGAGTTCATGATGCACATTTCATTAAAGTGTACAACTGACTTCAAATTATTAAATGAACTTTTAATGTTTTTCACATTAATTATTTTTAGAAAGTTTCCTTACAAGTTCTCTTGCTCTCATCTTTTTATTTTCTAATTTTTGATGATACAGCCTAGTTGACAACAATTGTAAACTTCAGAGACAGATTTCACATCTGTTTGATAACTGTAGCGAACCTATAATTATAAGTCATTTATTCATATTACTTGTCAGACAGAAAGTTATCTTATTGGACTTAGAGCCTAGATTATAGAGGCGATTTGACTGAACAACTCCAGATATAGTTCAAGGCTATTATAAATATCATGTTGCTCAACATTACTGTCATGTCTCCTTGTATTAGTTGTTATGTAAGTCTGTTTTGTTTATGATCTACAGATTATTTGGGACTTCATCTAGTCTCACTATAATTCTCTTAATGATATTCTCCTTTTAATCGTTTCTGACATTAAACATCTTTTAAATCACTTAATAAGAATATTCTTTATGTGAAATCTAATGTATGGCATTAATCTTCTGTATTTATCACAAACTCAGGAACTACCTGGTTCTGGTTCATGAAATCTTCACTTGGGCAATTCCACCCTCCTTGCTGAACTGGACATTTAAAGATCCCAGTGTAGATGCTGAAAAGTTTATTTGTACTTTTAATGAAATAAACAGATATTGCCCTTTATACTTGTTTCTATATCAACTTTCTTTTCCTGATTAATCAATTGGTGTTACAACAAAGTTGTTTCTTTACACAATATTATTTTTTATGAATTTAAAGGTTAATCTCAGGATGTGATTAATTAGGCATGTTACCAAGAAATGTTATTTCTCAATAAGATAAACATTATTTTTCCTACACAACATTGTATTACTAATATTCACAATATCTTTTGAGTATTGATAATGATCCCACTGAATATTTTGTTTGCTTCTTTTTAAAATTGATACTGTTCAGAGATGGAGAGATTTTTTTTTGTTTTTTTTTGTTTTACTTAGTTACTCAGCTTTCTTGGCTTATATCAACCATATTATATTTTTTCTAGAAATATGGAAAATAGATTTATTCACGATGACTATTTTATCAAATGCATATACACAAAGTTAATGTATTTAAATTCATAAGTAATAATCTTAGATCTTTGCCTTAACCGTCTTATTTTTTATTTATTGATCTGAAAATTATGCTTGTTGAATACTCCTTGTTAGATGTACTTAAATCATTTTTTAATCCTTGCATATTGTAAAGAGGAAGATCAAGGAAAAATGTCTGTTTTCTTTTTATTTTTGTGGCTTTCGTTTTTTCATTTCTTATTTATATCAACATAACTTTGGACAATGGCTCCATCCATTTCCCCCCCAGAATGATTCTTTAAATCAGTTCAGTTTTTTAAAATATTAATCTATTTTTTCCACAAATACGTTGCCGACCAGCTATTCTAAGGAAGAAAAAAACTTAATGTAAAGTCCTCTTTAAGGTTATTTAGATATTTTTAAATGAACATCATTTCAAACATTTGCAGCAAAGTATTTTCTTTCATAGCATTGATTAGTCAATAGTTTACTGTTTCTTTTTTTTAAATCATGGTACTATATTTTAAATCTGCATTCTAATAGGAATTTTAAGTGTTGCTAAAAAGTGTATTCATCTTTACAAAAAGCATAATTACAGAATTGTATAACTTGGGTATTGTTGTTTTGGGCTTTTTTTTTTCATTCTTCATACTTGTACATGAAGCCAAATGGCAGTTTTTATTTATTCATTTATTCATCTTGTAAATTTCTGATTCAATATTTGAAACTTGAATAAAAATTGCTTTACTCTTTGCATTTCTAAAGTAACTCTAACTTTCATCAGTAATTATATCGGGCATGATTTAACAATATGCTAGTCCATGTTTTGCAATAGCTATTCTTCTGAACTTTGTCTTTGTCTTTCTTCAATTTTAAATCATTCTTCCACTGTTTGCTATTCACTTGCTTTCTATCGACTTGCACCTTATCAATTTTATTTTTCTGTCAATTTACTTCTGTTATATCCTTATCTGCAGCCATTATAATTTAAGATTATAATTACTAGCTAGTTCCTGCAGAATGCCAAAATGTGGCCTTTGGTCCTAATAACAGATCAAAACTGTTTTTTCAAGTGTATCTCGATTCTATAACACTGACCACAATGCACCATTTTGGCTACTTTGAGGTCACATACAGATAAACAGAATCAGACTTTCAGTATTATTTAGATGGAATTCACATGGAAATCAGACTTCTTTTCTTTTCTTTTTTTTTTTTTAATTTTCAAAGACTAGTAATATGTGATAAACATGCTCCAGGGTCCCATTAAAAACCAAATACTGTGGTGTTCTTGAGTTTTGCTAACACAGATGGACAGACATTTGGTGAATTAAAGTAAATAGTAAGTTTGTTAGGTAAGTGTAGACACATAATAATGAGCCATTTTCGCACAAACTTACATTGTAAATTGAACCTCCCTCCATTAAAAACTTATTTATGGGGATGGGGTTTTCAAAAACCATCTTGCTAAAGACCTGCTCTGAGTTCACAGAAAATATGGTTGCCATAGCTGTGGATATTCTTGAGTTTTGCTAACACAGACGGACTGACATTTGGTGAATTATAGTAAGATGATGAAGGTGGAAATAAGATATATCATATACACATTGAGAGGCGAAGTATCAAAATAAAGACAAGTTTAAAAAATAAATACAAAGTTTCATTTTGTCTGGGTTAAAACATTATCTCTGCATGGTGAGAAATAATAAATTTACATGATCATTATACAATTCTGTTTGTAATTTTGAAATGATATCTCCACTAAATTAAAAAAAAGTATTTTAAATTAAATAACAACTTAATTTTGCATGCTGCCAAAAGGGAGGGTTGTATGTTAAGATTTTCTTACTCTACTCTTGGGAAGTTGGGAAGAACCAGCCTGACTGGGGGGGGGGGGGCAAAAACATTAGAAATCCTGGTTTAACTTTACCTTGAACACTGATCATTTGCATTTGTTTCTCTGTTCATAACAATGAACTCTTCCATTTAGTTTTGATTACATGTCTTTCTGTTAGGATTACTAGTATTAATATATAGAATATATATTTTCTGTATCATTCCAACTTTAGTGTATGTAATGCCAAAGTGAATAGATATGAAGTGCAGCATCATTGGCATTAGAGTGCAAATGCAGACCCCCCACCAAAAAGATGCAAAAATACCACATGTATGTAATCAACATTTTGCTCAGGATAGCTCATTTGCATATGTTTTATATAAAATGCAGAATAATTAAATAGTTTCAGAAATACCTTAAGATTAAACATAATTTATCATATAGTCAATTATTGTCAACTAATTGTTATCTGTTATCTACAATCTGTTAATACCTGAGGAAATAACCAAATATTGTTGACTAGAGAACATTATTCATTTACCTGAAATTCGAAGCAGACAAACAAAGGGAGATAATTGAGTAGATATCAATATTATCAGCAGCAGTTTTGGTTACATCCTTACCAAATCTCCATTAGTAAGGAATGCTGAATTAATCAGAAACGTTTTTAAGATGTGGATTCCCCTTATTACAATTTTAATTAGGGTAATTAGTACTGAATAGGGATTTAGCATTGCAAAGGTTATGGTGAAAGTATCTTTTGTTCATAATAAGCTAAATTGAGTTCTGTTTCTGATTTTATTTTAAAAAATAATTCTTTGCTCGACAATCAGTGTATATAATTATATCAGCCATTTTGATTAAATCTCAGTTTTCTATTCCTGGAATGTGTAAATGATGGCTGGTTAAATTTGCAGGTTTCAAGCACAAATTAGGACTTTTGCTGAAAGAACAAAGGAATTAGAAAAAAGTACTGATTCACAGATTTCTTCCTTAATTATTATTGTTTAAGATCATAAGTTTCAAATTTTTTTTCTTTCATTATTCAAACTAATTCTAAAACCTGCTGCCCTCTAATTTGTGTTTTCTCTTTATTCTGATTCTTTTCATGGAAAGTCTCAGAAATATACAGTATATTTTTTACAAATGCAGTCAAATCTGCTCAATAGGACCATTGGTTTGTAGGACCAGCTGCAAAATAGGACCAATTTTGTAAGAACCGATTCAAATGTATGTAACATCGCTAATTTGCTTCATTTATTTGGACCCAGCAGCAGTACTGCAAATTAACAATTTTAAAAAATCAAAAAAATCTGATAGAATTGCTAAAAATATATTTTTTAGTTCTTTCAATTGTTTTTAGCCTGTTACTCAAGTTAAATGGTACATTTTGAAAATAAAATTTAAAGAATACCAGTAACAGGACTTGTTGCCTTTACACAAGTTGTCCCCCTTTAATTCAAGAAATCTTTGGATGTTTAATGCATAAAAAAAAGTCAAGTTGTTAGGTTAATGGGATCAGCCGATTATTGGTTCCAAAATTGTTGGTCCCGATGCGGTCCCATTAACCGGATTCCACTGTATATATACTTCAGAAATGTTAGTTGCACATTGATTTGAAAACTTAAAATTGGGTTTCTGATTTCTGTTCAGATTAACCTTGACTGTATCTTAATTTAGAATAGAACAATGCTTACTTATAGAACTCTGAATATGACTTCTTTTTAAATACTAGATTAAAATATATTCCATTGTTGCTTTATGTTAGGTTTTTAAGTGTTTACATGATGCCTGCAGTGTATAATTTCAACAGTACTGTTTCAATTAATATTATTACTTGAAAAGATGCAAAGATTTATCTCAGGTCATTTATTTTCGAAACATGAAAAATTTGTTTAACTATAACAGATTTAGATATTTAATGATCAACTGTTCCATATTGAAGTTACATTTTCCATATCCATTTTAATCTTAAATCATCCATTCTATTCACAACATAAATATTAGTTATTCTATTTTCACTTTTCTATTAAACAGTTCTTTGTTTATAAGTACATATTTATATTTATAAAAACATTCTCAAGGCCAGTTCTTTTCTGAGTTCCTATTTCTAAAACTGACTTTTCATGCTCTGAATTCTTTTGTTGGCCATAAGTGGCTTCCTAAGATAAGTTGTTTTTTGTCAGCAGATGTGAATATAAAATGGGAAACTTTTTAGCTATGCTGATACACACTGAAACTTTTTGCTCTAACTGCTCTCCACATGGCAGTATGAAAATTCTTTTAGCTGTTGAGCTACTTGCTTAAGCTTGAACATGTAAACAAGTTATGGTGCCTATTTCAGCTAACCTTGTGGAATAGGAAATTTTTATTTAAGAACCACAATTGTAAAGATATACCAAGTCAGCATGTTTAGGTATAGTGTAAGTATATTTGTGAATATCTTTTAGAGATCCAAATATGTTTAACACTTTTTGCAAAACATTCTTGAATACAGTATCAGACATTGCATACATGAAAATAGATTTTATAAAGGTATTTTTAATAGAGATTTTTAATAATTTCTAACATAATCACTAACTCATCACGTAATTTCTTTCCTGAATGCAAATATTATAACTTGTTTTTTTACCTTGAAAGGCCACTCCCTTTTTTTTCCCCTTTATATATGTATATGGATATAGATAGATTTTTCCTAACATTACACTATTTTAGTGTCTAAATAGCATCAAGTTACAAGCATTGCAAGCTGTTGGCCCATTGTCAGTTGAGTCACCTTATGGTCACCATACAACTTCTATATGAATTTTCCCAAATAGCAAAGAAAATCTTATAAATTTTTAACTTTCCTTAATGCTGTTGCTTTCCTCTTTTTTTTTTTTCTTTTTTTTTTTTATTTTATGCATTTTCAAAAAATTCACCAGTGGTGGTTTTAATAGGAACACTTCTTAATATTGAAGCTCAACTTTGGTGACTGACTCTAGCTTTCTGTTCATGGTTCATGAATAATCATTTGCACTGAGCAGTGACCTGTATCATTTATTAAAATATTAACTAAAATGTATTTCCTTTCTGTGCATTTAAACCACCCAAAGAAAGTTCAATGCAAAATTACTCTTGGCTAAAACTATGGAAGCCATATACAGAGCAATCAGACCATTTCCATTTGAAATGTTTTCTTCTTCTTTGACAACCAACCTGTTTCAATAGTTTGAATTTGAGTTCCGTACTGTGAGATTCATTGAAATGAATACTGTTTGATTTTTTAAAATATTATTTCAATCTATTGAATAAACATTTGGTAGCATTACATGTATTATCTGGATTGCTACTTTTGACTATACATAAAGAGTAGGTCAAGCTGACTGTAAATTCTTTGAAGACATCAGAATTTACTGGCTATATTAAACTTTGACCGTTGCTGAGGGTATTTCCATTCAACAATAAAAACTTAGATATTTTATTTTTATTATTAAATAAAGGGTCATACAATCTCTAGTAAATATACTCATTTTAAAATACCTGCTTAAGAAGTATTTTTCCCAGACTAACATTTAAATTAGAAATTGATCTTCATTATTAAAGCTGCAAATCTATGGCAGATGTAAAAATATTGCCACACTATTTTTATTTTTCCAGCAATTTTTCTCATCTTGCAAAAAAAAAAGAAAGAAGCTTGTTATAAACCTGTTATATTTTGATTTGGTGAGTGCATCATACAAGGTTTACTTATGAAAGCCACAGGGAGTGCATAGTCATATAGCATGATAGTCATTCTAAATTGAGTTAGAATTGAAAAATCAATAAATTCTAAATCTTGCAGTAAGCCATGCAATGATGTGTGTAGCATAGATTGAATAAAGATTTATGTTAACACAAATCTCAATATAAGTATTGCTTTCATGTACTGAGTGACTGTTGGAAATATGCAAAACTTGTGCGTATTTATCTGGCATATCTAGTTCAGAAAATACTTTCTCAATTTTTCGATTCCCAGTATGAGTGAAGGGTGTGGAAAACTCTCCATTAGGACAAATTTCCCTGTGCACTCAGCAGCTAATTGAGTACACTCTAAGCTGTGTGATTAGGTTGGAGGTATCCCTTTGGTGGACTTGCATCCTGCCAAGAGGGTCGTCATAAAAACTTGTATGGAATAAAGACCTGGTTTCAACCAGACTTGAAACTTGCATGGATCACTAAGCTGACGCATGCAAAGGAAACCATGACTTCATCACCAGCCATTCGTACTCCAATGGGAGTTGTCTTCTAGGAGACGGATGCTTTTTTTTTTATTTCCTCCAAACTTTCTTAATCTGTGCTATCTTACTGTTGGTAAAAAAACATCATCTAAATGGCACTTGTTTTTATTTTATTTTTAAAGAAGTATTTTCTATTAATCTCCATCTACATTGTTTACTTTCTTCTTCTGCAGTCTTTAACCCCACAACTACCTAGCAGCTGTTTGTTGAAAAGAGTTACTTCTGTGTAGCCCTGATTAATTCAATTTCCATATAAACTCTTCTCTGGGGAAAGTATTAAAAACATTTCAACAAGCAAAATCTACACCAGAATTACCAGGCTGATTAGAAAATGAGTGGAATGTTTAACACTAGAGGCTAAAATATTTCTACTGCATTCAGGGAGTTAGTGTTTTATATTTACTCGCTCAAAAGCTGCCATTGAACTCGATGTCGAGTCACTTCCTATTTATAGAATTTATATTATAATTATTTGCAAATAAATAAGCGAAACTACTCTATAATTAAAAAAATATACCTGGAATTATCTACCTTGAGAAATTTGCTTATTATGTCTGGATTATTGATATGAGTACAAACACAGGACCCCCCCCCCCCTCAAAACTGGAAATTTATTCTCCCAGTTAAGAGTATTTTAAAGGTATTGCTCAAACAAAAATCTCTCTCCGATGTGCCATTTTTGCTGTCTTATGGTTACATACACATGCAAATCTGATCATTATAATATATATGCTCATTACAAATTACTGAGTGCATGTTTTCAAGTTTAGGTGTTGGTATAGATTTTATCTTCAAAAATAGGCTCATCTCGTATGACACTTTGAGGAAAATGTTAAAATCTGTCAAAACTTTTATAGCAGTCACAAATTAAAATATTATGCGGAGATTAGAACTTCACTTTTTCTCATGTATGCCATTCCATTGTTCTTTAATTTTAATTTTAATGTTGTTTATAAATAATTTCTTATTTTCTGCCACCAAAAAGTTTTGAGAAAGTACATCAGATTTATGATATTAATCTTAAAGATCAATGTCATTTTTCTGTTTTATTGGTTCTGTCACGCTGGTGGAAAGGGGACAATGATATAAACAGAACTAGCTAGCTACCTAGCTTCAGCTTGTGTACATTAGGTAGGTTGGGATGCTGGTGGAAAGGGGACAATGATATATATAAAGCAGCTAGCTAGAGACGGAATTAAAAAATTTGGAAACTTCTTGGAAGAGATTACTAAGTTTGTTTTGAAAAATAAAACTCGCTTAATCCAGTTAAAAATCTAAATAAAAAAGAACTTATGGGGAGGGGGTTGTAAAATCTTAATCACAAACTACTTGGAATTATTGAATTGGAAAAAAAAATACCAGGATCGTTTATGTATGAACAACTTAGGCAAAATATGTTTGTTTATAAATGTATGTAGTTCTGGGTAGCACAAGGAATCAGACTAAGTAAAAAAAAAAAAAAAAAAAAAAAAAAAAAAAAGAATTTTTAAAAGAATTAGATGGAAGAAGGTCAAGGTAAACTCTTGGAATCCTGTTTCTTTACAAAGAACGTCATCATCAAAGGATTATTGCAATGATTACATTTATACTAAAAAAATATATTTGTATAAATAATCTCGTTATTTTTGACAGGTACTATGCTAGTTACACCTAATCACCATCATCTTCGCAAACAAATCTTGCTGTTATCTTGTGTAAATTGTAATCTAGTGCATGTGCCTTTTTTAACTAAAATGTGCTCACCATTTGAAGGTGATAATTTTCTATCTAGCTCTGATGGCTTCATAATGGAAACAGAAAAGTGTCCCCGAGGCCAGAAGCTTTATGCCTCTTTTACCAGCAAAAACAGATGTCATCAGGCAATCCAGCAAGAGGACAGTCTATTTTAGCTGCTGCTACTGTCGAGTTGCTGTGGAGCTGCCCTCCTAGACATGTCTATTTATTGCCTCCTCCTCCCCACTTCGTTTTTTTTTTTTCTTCTTTCTCCTCCCGACTAGCTGGCTTCAGGAAAGAAAGGATTGTGAGTGTGGTCGAAACTGACTATAAAGACTTGCAGACAACCTCCATCATAGGGACGACCCCCAACGCCTCCCTAGAAAGCACTCCTAGATCTTGAGGTTGGATTCATTAAGAAACAGCATGTCTCAATTTGCTGATTGAACATGCATTGCATTATTATCACAATGCTTTAGCCAGACTGTCTATTGTAAGTTATTTCCACTGTTAACTCCTGCCTATTTCCCCCTTGTCTTGAACATTTCCATGGGCCCCTTCTCACGGTAAGCACGGAAACAACAGCACCTCCCTTCCCATTATATTCTTTCGCCTCATTTTCTTGCCCCCATCTCCCCACTTATTCTTAATCTCCAGCACCTCCTCCCCTTCTTTCAGAAAACTTCTCCCCCCTCCCCCAATTAGTTACACGCTTACTTTCTCTCTTCACCACTAACTAGTCTTGATTTGTCTCTAGTTATTAGTTGATTCCATGTGTACAACTTTGTTTTTTTTTGGAAATGTTAAAAGGAATTCTTATCCCTGTGTGAAAAAAAAGCGATTTTTAAACAGTAATCATTTTCTTCATAAAAGTTATATAATTTTAAAGAGAGCCGATTAGAAAATATTAATTTTGTTCTGGCAGAAGTTATTGGCAAATATAGTAATCTGTTACGATATTGCCATTGTTTTCACTGTTCATATAGTAAACATCCCCCAAAAGTATTACAAATCAACTCGTTTTTTTTTTTTGGGGGGGGGGGGTTCTTTTGGGTTTTTTTCTAAATTAAAGCTGACTCATTAAAATTAATATAGAAAAATATTTCTCATAGAAATTAGCTGTTATTTTAAAATGTTAACATCAGTTTATTTGGTCTATTTTACTGTCTATTATTCACAAAAGTAATTTCTCCGATCCTGAAATATTAATGTTTATTTTATAATGTGAGCTCGTGATTGGAGGAATCAATTAACACTTTTATTTCCTTGCTATAACTGGGGGTGTGGGGTAAAAGTTCAATTACTGTTCAAAGACGGGTTTTATTTTTATGATATGAATCGTTTTTAAGAAAGTAGCTTTATTGCAAGAAATCATCATTCTGCAAATTATAAATAATTTTTTTAAAAAATAAGCATCCAAGATATTTTGTAAATTGTTTTTTGAATAAAAATGGTGAAAATATATGTAGTATATTCTCGAATTTTGTTGATGTTTTATTAGATATGGGTTCATTTTTGGCTGACTTGTATGTCCAAATGTAATACACACACACACACACACACACACACACAGAGAACCCCTAAAGCTTTTCTCTACAAACGGGCTGATTGTCTGAACTATACACGCCAGACGTCTTTTCCCCTAATGTGATCCTACCACAACATGTGATTGTATTGTACTAAAGAGTATTTTCTTTCATTCAGCTAGTTAAATTAACGCTACAACAAGAACGACCTCAATCAGTGAATACATGCTCTCATTGTTTGGATTGCAGTTATTTTCTAAGCAATATGCTCTCAAGGTTGCCTTTGTTTTTGTTTTTTGTCATATAGTGCTGATTTTGGAACATACTTTATTATTAAAATGGGCACAACTTGAAGATGGTGGTCCCGATTGGAATTTAGCTAGAGTAGTGAAATAGAAAGACCGAGTGGGTGGTAAGATGCTGAGAAATAAATGGGGATTTTTATTTATTTATTTTAAAAAGGGGCTGAAAAGTAACACCAACATTTAATTAAACACCTTTCACAAAGTATACAATCTTTTCTAAAGGGAGGAAAATCGTTTTATTGCTTGACATGATTGTTTTATTTCATAACTTGACATTTTCTACACTGTAACATTACCTCCTTAATTTTAATGGTCCATTTATGAAGTTTGTTGTTTTGTTT
>VCCN01007298.1:10364617-10378876 GCA_006491835.1 Architeuthis dux
AACTTTGAGCAGTTCTATTTATAACTTTATGTTCATGCTCTTTCTTAATAAGTGCTATATGTATATATATTCTGTCCCATTTTGTTTAGTATTCTGGCTGATCAGATGGCCGAGTAGTTCAAAATGGAAGAAAAAGAAATGTGCCTCCAAAGAGTTAATGCAATCATGTTTGTTTATTCCTGAAGAATCCTCGTAGAACATAGGGCCATAACAGATGTGATCATATACAGGAAGAATATATTTCTAGTATTTTTATATGCTACATTTTTCATTCCCTGTTATTTACACTTTGAAAATCAAGACAGCTTAGCATATAAAAAGTGAACTATATTGGACTATTTTAAGTTTTGCACATTAGTGCTATCTGAAGATTTTGTTGTCTGGCAGAATTTGCAACTGACAGCTTGACTTGATTTTTTTTTTTTTTCTCCTCAAATAAAATCCTATCTGCACTCATCAAAATAAAATTGGAAAAAAAAGCAAAATGCCCCCTGTCTCTACTTAATTGCATAGTCTTCTTACTCACTCTATAAATGTTGGTATTGGCAATTCTAGTCTTGAAGAAGACTCTCAGTCCTTTTTATAGCTGAGTTATTTATCAATTATTATATTTTCTCATGAGAAAATTTGAGTGCTATCTCTTCTTACATGATGTAAATGTGTATATTTTTAATCAAGTGGATGTTCAGAAAATTTCTACAGGTCTCAGTAAGACTTGGTGGGTCATGTTTGATTGTAGTTGTTACTAATTAGTAGTGATGTACCAGAATATCAATCCAGTTGGATATCCAGCACCAAATTCACATGGTGGCAGTGATAATTTTTTTGTGAATCCGGCACCGGATATCCAACCGGCATATTCCGGTACATCACTAATAATTATAACATTTTCTGTGTCAGCTCTGCTGTTAGTTTTTTCTTTTTTTCTTTCTGTGATACTGTTTTCTTTTTCAATTTAAAATTGACAATGGAATTTCTAGTCTGCATAAAACTTAACATTCTTGAACTCTTTTAATTACCTTTTCTGCTTTCTCTTTCTCACCTGATATATGCTCTGATTTATTCATTGTGCAACTCTCATTCGCCTGTTTTTAATCAGGTTAAACAATATTACTCAAGTATTCATAGATATATGCATATCAATTTAGTTGAATTTCTTACTGGGCCCATTTTATTAGATATACAGAGCCAGCTTGAGGCATAAGCGAACTAAGCAGCTGCTTAGAGCCCCGTGGCCACCAGAGGGCTCATAGAGAGCTTGAATGGCCTCCAAATCAAAATTCTGCTTAGGACCCCGTAATAGGCTTAGGCCAGCCCTGAGTACATATATTTGTAGTTTATTTCTAAGAGCACAGATATTTTTGTATGAATTACCAATAAGTGTTGAAATTTAAACCTGGAATTATTGTATGTATTCAACATCAGTAGTTTATAACTGGACACCAAATGAACTATACTAGTTGTTAAAATTTGGTCTAGTTGTGCACATTTCTGCTTATAGATTTGACTAGACCAGATTAGCTTTTTGGACTCTCATCCTTGCTCATTTTTTATGTTAGTTTAAATGTTTTACATGTACTGATGTGTATTATTGATTGAATATGTTAAATGTTTTCTTGTTTTTAAATGGAACCTGATCAAAAAACCTTAAATGGAAAGAAAATTAATTTGTCGATTGAAGAGATCAGCATTGGAAGTTTCTCTTGATTTGTTTATTGATTTTTATCAGAAAAAGCTTAGATCTATTCATCACAAAAATCAGACTTGCACCTGGTGCAAATTAGTGAACCCCCTCTTTCTACACCAAGAATTTATCTTGGACAGTTAGCTAGTTTGCAAACACTTCACATAATTGAGTATATACAAATAGACGTGCAATGTTTGTTAGGAAAAGCATTAGCTTAAGAATACTTTGCGTATTAAAGGATTAATCTAGTGAGTTTTTATTTATTGCTGTATTAACATATGCTGTAATACTTAAATTTTGAATGGGAATTAATACTATATAGCTAAATCACAAAAATACACCAAGGTGGTAGCTTCAGCTATTCCTAAAATTGGAAGTCAACTTTTAGAAACGCTTATTTTAATGGTATATTTTATTAATCATATTATATTCCATTTTAATATACAGGAATACCTTGAATAGTGTTGTTTTGATATAGTACGGTTAAGGTATTGCTGTAAAAAATTAATATAATTAAGTATAAGCTGAAAAAACGGACACATTAAATTACAATAAGACTTTGAACAGTGCGGTTTTGAACAATACAGAAGATTTTGCAACAAATTAACCGCACTAATCAAGGAATATCTGAAATCAAGGAATATTGTTAGATTATTGAGTTATACAACCAAATAGTTCCTTGTAAATTCATCTAAAGTTAAAGTAAATCTGAAGTAATTTACTTTCTCTTAGCTATAATATTTTAACTTCTAACTATCACCTTAGTTTTAATGACCAGTTAGTTTTGCTAATCACTAGTTTGGTTTATTTAGGGGGCAGGAAAAACTGCTCTTACCTTGAAAATAATCTATGCTCTTTTTTAATATGAAAAATCGGAATCATATCATTACATTTTCTTCTGAAACTAAGACTGCTCTCATGCCTTGTGCAAAACATGAAATTTGTGCGTGTACAGAGTTAGTTGAAATATTCTAAATGATCTTGTTGCCTGACATCATAGCATTACTGTTACCGAAGCTGTCGGTTGTCATTTTACTATTTTTAGTGATATTTAATGATAGATATCTGAGTCTATACTGCATATATCCAGTGGTCTTCTTTTTTTCCTTCTTGATAATACCAGCGGCATGCACTAAGTTTTAACATTTGTCCAACTCCATGAAAAATGGTACATTTTAAAAATGAATTTGTCCTTCAAATAATTCCCCATATCAATTTGTGGATCTTTTATCTTCTGTAAAAGGAGATGCTCATTTAGTTTTTAAATTATTGGAATTTGTTCACTTTCCATGGTTGTTTTCTTTTCTGCTATTTTAATTCCGTATGCTCTACGAAAAAGTAAATGGTAGAAAGATTGTTTTTAAGAACATAAATTGTATCAATTTTATCTTAAATTTTTATGACTACTTTTCTACCTTCATCTTAATTTATTAGTTGCTTTTACTCAGGCCAATTTCCCCCCCAGCAATGAGTAAATAGCATTGATTGTAAAATAACACCCATCCCTAATGGGAAGCACCATTTACACTAACCTGCTCTACCAATTGAGTTACCAAGACTCAACCAGAAGACCGAAGTCCTTAAGCCATGTTTGTTTACATACTGATAGTTTCAGTATTGTAATACTTTTTATTTATTTATTTTTATTTATTTATTTTTTTAAATAATAAATTGTATCACTTTAAAGTTGGAGAGGTCTTAAATTTTAATTCCACTTTTTTTTTTTCTTTTTTTTTTTTAGTTGCCTGTTCCCTTGCGGTCTACTCTTTCATTCGATTTATATTTTCACTTCCACATGTTCTATTACCAATTAGTTCTCCATTAATCAATATTTCAAGCCATCTGTTCTTATCTTATATTTCTGCCATCCATTCTTTTTAAACATCCCCCTCTCTGCATTCCTAATTTGATGAATTTCTCCTGGCAATCAAATATTGTATGTGTTTAAGAAATAATTTTGAAAGCAGTAGCTTTTTTTTTTTTTTTTTTTTTTTTTTTTTTTGCATTGATACTTTAGTTTTCCTCAAGATAAAGAGTACAATAACTTGTTTAACAGTATGTCTTGAATTTAAATTTTCAAAAAAAGCTTTCATTCTTTTCATAGTGTACTCCTTATTTGGTTGAAATTAAATATCTACTTCTTCAGTGATAAAATGAAGCTTAAATAAAGAATATTTGTATTGGTTGAATGTTGCTTCAGTTTTTTTTTTAAAAGTCTGGTCTTCATTTCAATGTTTTGAATCTATAAAAACAAACCCATATTAATATTCCAACAATCATTTTTGTAACTGAACTGACAAATAACTGTCTGTTATTATCTTGACAATAACAGATAATATTCAGACAACCCTACTCCAAATACGAAGTCCACCATTGTTAAAACGTAGTGTCTGGCAATTGAATGACTAAACATTCCTTTCTAGTATTATACACTTTTTCCTCTTGTCCTTCCCACTTTTTCATGAAAAAAAAAAAAAGAAAATATCGCTTAATAACTGTTATCATTTCTGTTGGTTTCAGTTTGAGACTAGAATTTTTGCTTTTATATTTTTTTGATAAATACTTGTAACTCAGTATAATAAATCAATGTTGAAGATTTCACATTAAAACGAATTTACATTGTTTCAAGGGTGGGGGGACACTAGTCTGGGAAGTTCGAGGGATTGTTGTTGACAAAAATATTCAATACTGACTAATTCAGTAGGCTTCCGAGCACATTTTGAATGGGTATTTGCATTTCGTAGATTTCAAACTACATTGCAACATTGTCTTCGATCATGACAGCTTTGGTTGTTGTTCCAAGCCGTGCTTTCTAACAAAGTTATTTTTTAAAAATTTCTAACCCGATTTTTTAAAAAATCTGTACACATACTCAGAATTTGCGTAGAATTGGTTGACTGCACATTGGAAATGGCATGACAAGCCGAAATAATACACTTTGTTAAAACTCGTTTAATAAACTTGAAGTTGAATGTTGCAAACTTAAAGTTTTTTTTATTTTAGTTCTACATTGTTTCAGGTTACTAAATTTCTTTTTAGAATTCCAGTTTAATATGCATTTGTAAACTGATTTTTTTAAGTCTTCCTAAAAACTTGAATTTTATTGCTTTTGTTTATAAATTTTATTTATTTATTTCTGTTTTTCTTTTTGCAGGCTACCCCTAAATACTGATGCAAGCTGCCCCCCAGAATTATAGCACAAAGATCAGTGTGTTCGGTAACTCAAAAAAAATCAAACTTGAAGTCTCTCCATATGGCCAGCATGTAGTTCATGGCCCTTCATCGTCATCCATCGCTGCTCATGTTGCTGCAACCTCAAGTACACACCCAAGTCCGCATAGCACATCAAATACTTTGCACACAAACGATTTGCCTCCTCCTCAGACTGCTTGTATCTTACCATACAGTCACCGCAATGGTGGCAGCCACAACGATTATGGGGACTTCATCAACAATCGGCATCCTTCCTCCAACCATCACCTGTCAACGACAAACACTTTCATCACATCAGCCTCATCGTCGTCTCAAATAAAACGCCAAGAAAATAACTACCAGCGATGTGGTTTGAAACGTAAAAGTGAAGAGCTAATTGATGCCCCGATGCAGCTTACAGAGGCGCAGGCGGTTTCCAGTGAGGATGAGAATAATACAACCACCACAGCCACCACCACTACAACCACGACCACGACATCAAAGAACACCAATTCGTCCAATAATGATGGTGACTACCAATTGGTGCAGCATGAAGTCCTGTACTCCATGTCTAGTGCCTATGAAGTGCTCGAGTTCTTGGGACGAGGGACTTTTGGACAAGTGGTCAAATGTTGGAAAAAGGGGACCAGTGAAATTGTTGCCATTAAGATCCTTAAAAACCATCCCTCTTATGCTCGACAGGGACAAATTGAAGTCAGCATTCTGTCAAGACTCAGTCAGGAGAATGCCGACGAATTCAATTTTGTACGGGCATATGAGTGCTTCCAGCACAAGAATCACACCTGCTTGGTTTTTGAAATGCTCGAACAGAATCTGTATGATTTCTTAAAGCAGAATAAGTTTCAACCCCTCCCATTAAAGTACATCCGTCCCATAACTCAGCAAGTTCTAACTGCCCTACTAAAGCTAAAGAACTTAGGTCTAATCCATGCCGACCTTAAGCCTGAAAATATTATGTTGGTGGACCCTGTTCGCTTCCCATATCGAGTGAAAGTTATTGATTTTGGATCTGCTAGCCATGTTTCTAAAGCAGTTTGCTCAACGTATCTGCAGTCAAGATATTACAGGTAAGTTCTGAATTTCTTTTTGCTCAGACATTGTGCCTCTTATGGTGCGATAATGGTTATTCACTACATGACAGACTGGGTGCTTTTAGCTTAAATCCCCTAGACACAAATGGACAAGTACATTGGTTTCTACGTGCACAGGATCATTTCTGGCTATATTTTGTATCCTTCCCACCTTTCAGCTAAGCTTCTTCGTGTGTTTGGTTGTAGCTGTTAGCTCTCTGCATACATAACCAAACTATATTGATTGACTTGTCTATTTACCACTATTGATAAAGCCTAATGTTCTGCTCAGGTTGCTAGCTCATGTCAGATGAAGTCTTTACACCATCTTTCTGTTGTTCTTTCAAGCTTAGATTTTGATCAGATTAGGTTATAAATCCATTGTTGTTATGCTTATGTTTAATTTTCACATTAGTTTCAAAGGAGATTTATTTTAGTGAAATGTGTGCTTATCTCAAGATATAGTTTATATAATGCATCTAAAGGTGATGATCTGATACTTGTTTGTTGCTTTAAGCTTTGATTAATTTATTTTAATGATTAATATTTTCTAACAATTACAAGATTGCAAAAAATAACCAATTGTTTAAATTTTATGTATTAATTTTCAGCTTCACTTTATAGCATGTATCTGTTAAAAAGGAATCTTTCTCAGTGAAAACTTTCAATGAAATTCTACAATTTAGTGCCTTATTACTGAAAGTATAGCAAATCTAGTGTATAATTCTTGCTTTTTTGCATATGAAAAAAATTATATATATACATATTTGTATTTAGGCAGCAATCTTTGATACATATTTGATTAAAAACAACAGACAAGGAATGTCTTTTTAATTTTTAGTTAATTTTTCTTGTTTACATACAAATGAACGTGTGTTTAGATTTAATGTGTGTAAATCTTGTCCAAAAATGTGACGATCAAGTGTTTTTGGACGTATGACTGGCCATTGAAAAATCATGGTGTTGAATTTGGATACCGTTAAATTCAGCATTTGCTATTGGTACATTTATATTAATATAGTATAATATACTATACTGTATATTTATTAGAAAAGGTTTTCTGTTTTCTTAATCTTTACTTAAAATTCACGATCTTTAAGTATGAGGGGGAAAAAAAATTTTTATTTTTTATTTTCACGCTGTTGTATTTGACAATTTAATCACCTATCACTTTTTTTTTTAAATTGTATAATTTAACAATTATGTTGCTCTCTGAGATGAAATTTTCATTATTTTCAACCTGTAGGAATGAATACATTTTCTGATATCGTCATCCTTGTATCAACCCATTCCTTCCCCCCTCCCTAAACAAAAATGATTCTGTGTTGATGCTAATGTGTTAAAAAGTTATTTTCATTTTTTTTCTTTCTTTTTTATGAAATTCATTCAATAACAGAATTTCAGAAACTTAAAAATGTTGGTCATTTACAATAATCACATAAGATTACAGTCCGCATAGGCATAATAACCAAGCAGAATCTAACGGATATGTAGTTTTATAGAGAATCCTGCATGATGTAAACTGCATGGCTAATATTAGTGAATGACAGTTATCATTTCAGTATGTTACTCATCTTCTAATGACTGACTCTTTGGCAGCCTTTCTGTTGCTACTACTAGCTAACAACATTAGCACAGTGGTTGGTACATATCTCAAGCAAGACTCATTCTTATTATGCTAATCTATAAATTTACCATGGAGTTGTTGCTGTTTTTAGACCAACATTTGCTTGCTCACTCAGCAGTTACTCATTGTGAAACAGTACTGCATAACTTCTGTAGGTTAGTTTTTCTTTTCTGATAACCTTAATAACATATCGTTCTTTTACCCTGTATCATATAGCAAGTTGCTTTATTTAAAACTTGGAAAGTGTCACTAGTTTTTTGAGATTATTAAAAACATCTTTCCAAAAATAAACTTTTTTTTTTTTTAAAAATCGGCTGTTAAAGCTATTTTCCTTCTGATTCAGAATGTGTTTTTACAGCTAGGTTATCATGTGATGAAACCCATCCTCAAGCTAAGTTTAACACCAACTTCACTTACAATGTATAGCGACAATAACAATGTTGAATTTTTTGTTCTTATAATAAAATGTATTTGTTCTCTTGTCTTGACAGAAGTTTCAATGTTTATCTGTTAATGATATACAGTAAAATGTCTCTCATCAGACTTCTTCACAAAAAGAAAAATAATTTCAATTGTACCAAATTCAACAATAACCATTGGTCTATATATGCTGAAGACAGTTGAAAAAAGATTTTCCATAGAAAAAAAAAATCTTTTGTGTTGAGAAAAGTCAACCAGATCTGTTTGTTCTTGTCCCTTGACTAGTTGACCTTGCTCTGATATTTGAGACTGGGATGTAAGGTGTGTTTGCATAGGCAAAACAAACAAGATGGCTTCTCTCTTGCTAGTTTGTTATTATCTTTTATTGTGCAAGCTGTTACATCCTGGAATTCTTGCTATTAGGTGTCAGGAAGCAGAGGGCTAGAACTTGAGAAGGTTAGTGACTGCCAATATGTTGAAAGCTGTATAATGCTAACTCACACTACCAAACATTTTACCATTTAGATGATAGATTCTTCCTCTTTGTCTTGGCATTTGCAAATTATAGCAAGATTAAAACATATTCTCATAAAAATGATTCACTTAGCCAGTAAAGAGAGCCGCTAAAAGGAAATAGCTTTATCTTTATATAGCTATTATGTAAAAAAACACTATTTTTTTTTTTTTATGAATAGGTTGCATTAGTAAATTTTCCTGCAATTGCTTACTTGAAGAAAGATACAAATTTAAAATGGTACATACCTGCAGCTACATTTTCTTTTTCTTTCAGTCAGTGGAAGTGGATCTTTATTAAGTATACATTATTCACTTAATTAATTTTTTTTTTTTTTTTAAATAACAGCAAGATTATTAGTTAAATCAGCATTTTATTCTAATTACAAACCAAGTAATGACTAAAAGTTCTCTGTTGGACTGTCTTGACACAACTGCTATGTCTACACACATCTATGAGCATTTTTATCTCCCCCCCCCCCTCATTATTTTTCCAATAATCTCAAGTATTATATTATTAAGACAGGCATAGGAACTACATATCAGCATAGAGCTTGCATAGCAACAATACACTTGATCACTTCATTCAGGATAATTTGTGCTATTAAAAAGTACCTTGAAACAACATTATGTATGCAAACAAGATATTGTCAGTATAGTAAATATTTTAAGCATGAAAAGTATTATCCGAATCCATTTTGTTGGCCACGCATGTTATCTGAATCGAATTTCTTCTGATTTCTTATAAAGACATTTGGTGGCTTACAACATTTCATAAAACAAATGCTGATTGCTGGATCACAAGTCACAGCTGCATTGCAAGAAAAATTATAATTAAAATCACCTAATGTTTTCATTAATGTAAAATACTTGTTTATAGAAATAATTATTTTACTTGAAACTCTGTTCTTATATATTGTAGCTATTTTTGTTCTTGATTAAATTTTTTATAATCTGATTCATTTCAATAAAGCAATATTTTTCTCTGACTACAGAGCTTAGCATTCATGTTAATAATAAATCTGTTCTGTGATGTGACTTTGAAGACAGCATCATGTCTAGGCAACTGATACCCCTCTACTATTGATTTTCACTTGTATCCATCTGTTGGCCTATAGTGCCCAATTTTATTACTCCTACTTGATTGCTGACTTTGAGCCTAGCCATATATTTCCAATTGGTTCTGAATCGATGGCTAGCCAAGCAGAACACTTCAAGAAAGAGATATAATGATCAACTTGATTTATCTTACAGATTCTAACAATCCTAGCTATTCAGTTCTGCAATGGCTTCCAGCAACAATCTTACTCTGCGCAGACATACTGATCTTTTACTCTCTTTACTTTTCAGAGAAATAAGTAAAGAAATAAGTAAAATATCTTGACTCTTCTGAAATCTCATAATCAAATGAATGGCCTCCATTCTGTCTCTACAGACAATGGAACCCCCCCTCCCATGGGGCGCATGCCTGGGTAAGTGTATGGAGAATCTGGGTTTCCCAGTCATCAGAATCCTCCTCTCGGCCTTGCTGATGTAGTCCAGAGGAAAGCAGAACACTTCAAGAAAGATATTGGCTGTTAGAGCTTCTGGCCGCTAAGGGAGTCCACTTCCTGGTTTTGAATCAGAGTTGTTGTTCTTCTAGAATAGTTGCCTTCCCAAGGCTAGAGCCCAATCTGCCCTGCTATTTTCTCGATAGCTGGTGGGAGAAGAGATGGATTCATGCCTTTCCCAAGGGCATTAGTACAAAGTGAACATAACCAACCCTGACCAGAGTTTGAACTCTGGTCACCGATTTCATTGTCCGCACTGCTGCCGACTACTCAATCGCACCTCCTATATATAATCAAATGTTGCTCTTCTAATGTAGGCATTTGATGATATTAATTTTAAGCTACTGATAAAACTAAATCGGATGAAATCCATCTCGGTAGCTTTTGAAGCTGCTCTATAATTTTGTCTGTATGCCTTCAGCTTCAAAGTTGTTATTCTTAATAAACCCTTATTACCCTAAAATCAAATTCTCAAAAGTTTATTTTTAATGTTCATGCCATTTAAACATGTACCTTTTTAGAATGTTACACTTCTCCTATTATCATCATTGTGCATCTACTCATTTACTCATTACTAAAAATGATCAGTTTTCACATTTGTGAACAATCACAAATTAAAAAGATGTGATAGTTTTTTTTTTGTTTTTTTGTTCATTGAATAAATGAGATTTTTTGTGATCATAGGTTTCGTCATGTTTGTAACTGAGGCATTTTGTTGTATAGCTTAGTCATTAATGAATAGCTTAAGGCAGAAGATTCAGCTTTCCTGCAGCTACACTTTGTGTTCCATTAATTTTTGCCATCAACATCCAAGTCCGTTTTTGACAAAATTTCTATAAAGCAATAAATCATTTCCTTTTGTACTTTTTATATCAAAGACATTTTCGCATTTTACTTGGTAAACTGCTGTTTTGTGTAAATATTTCTATCTCTTCAAATTCCATTTCTTCAGACTTTAAACACGTTATCAGCAATAATGATGCTGCTGCACATAATTATCTATCCTTAAGTGATACTGTTTTTCCTTCATGAGCAAAATTTGAGAGAATATCTTGTCTTAATATAAGCACCTAATGGCTGAAAGCCAAATTGTATGCTAGTGAATTTTTCCTTAGTCTTCAACTTGATATTACGTATTTCACCTTTATGCTCTGAGTGACTCATTATTTTAAGCTTAGCTGCTTGTTGGTTGGTTTTTGCTATCCAGCAAACTTACAATACTTGTATATTTTCATCAGTAAACACTTCTTAGTCTTTACAGTAACAAAGAAAGAATTCATTCTTTTTCAACTTTGAGGTTTTATAAATTGTTATAAAAAACATTTGTTTATTAACTCTAATATAAAACTTAGTTATTACAAAAAGAAATAGTACTTGATAGTATGTGACCGTTATAGATGTTTGCATCAAAATCGTTATCTCTTTTTTGAAAAAAACAACAGGCAAGTCATTCTAGAAAATCTTTGAATTTAATTAAGTCAACAAAAATGCATAAACATTTTTTTGTTATCCTAGGATCTCATTTTCTCAACTTTGATTTCTATTTTTTGATTTATTCTTTATTTACTTCCATATCTACTCAAAAAGGCTAGAAAATAGATGTCTTTTATTTCTTTATGGGCTACTCTTCCTCATCTTTTATATTTCAGTTTATAATTCTTGGAAATTCAAGTATACAGACTCATAAAAAATAGTTTAATCTTGTTTATTATTGATTAATTGTTGGGGTTTTTTTTTTTTAAGGAATATATTATATTCCTTGTAGATATTGCCAAATAAAACCCAAAATGTTAGAACTTTTATTGCAATATTTTGGTTTTTCTTTTTGTGAAAATCTTTTCTTTCATTGCCACTCACTTCTCCATTTATTCTATTTCTTTGAATTGTTTTATTCTCAGAAGTAGTAATCAAAATTCAGTTGAAGGAGATGACAATTTTACAAGTCTCCTGTTTGACTGATTCATCCTCTCTATTAAAAGACAATTCTTGTTTTGGTGAGAAAATACCATTACAAAATATATAGCCATTGCTGTACCTTCTCCTCTTTAAAAGAAAACACAAAACACTTACTTGATAAAGGATCTTTTTTTGATCTTGTGTCAGTCGGTTTACTAATTCCTTCTCAAGTAAATGTTGACATTTAGGTGTATTTGACCTCTCCTTCTTGTAAGTGCACTACTTCCTACCATTCTGTCCTTTGACCTTCTGTGTTTCTCTCTCTCCTCCTCTTTCATTTTGCCTCATTTCCTGTGCTCAGTTCATGTGTTACTTCATGGGGACATGGCTAATGATTATTGTAGAAGTTGTTATCCTTAATTGGGATTTTCATTTGACTGTTGACAGCCATCACTTTGGAGGTTTTCATTCAAAATGTTTTCCTTCCTTCCTTCCTCACATTCTGTATGTTCTATCTGCAATCACGAATACTTCAGTTTTACAAGCCCCCCTTTTTTTTCTTCTTTTTTTGCGTCCAATGCATCTCTATAGGAGACTTTTCGGTCGGCTAGTCAGTTCCAATTAAACAACAGAAAGAGGAAGGAAAGGGGTTTTGTATTTTATTAACCAGTTGCTATGATATCAGAAGCGAAGGTCATTAAAAGAACATCTATTCTGATTCTGATCATTTTTTACCAGCTGCTATGATGTCATTAAGAGAACATATTCTGATCAATTCTTTTTTTTTTTTTTTTTGATTTCTTTAACTGACTTAACTGTTGGGGTTGAAACCAGTCATGGAATTAGAAATTCTGTTTGTTAAAACATAGGTTTGTGCAATATGTTTTTAAATTTTCAAGAAAAAACGCCAAACACACTACACACACGTTCATTCTAGCACGTGTTGCTCAAATACTAACCACCGTGGCGTGATGCAGTTTCTTTTTATACAAAGGGTCAAAGTCGCTACTATACAAAATAACAGTAGCGAGCACTCTCTGAAACGTCTGATTGGTGAACTATTTTAAAAGTTTGGTTTCTTTTTGGACAGCCCGTATGTATGGAGGTATATACATATGTATATAGTATAAATTTATTGCTTCTGCCCATTTAAATGTTTCAACAAATTTATTACTACCTTTTTATTTTGCTTCTTTTTTTTTCTTTCTTTTATATACTATTAGGATGTATACATGAAACTGAATCTCTTAGATTAAAAATCCTTCCTGTTCACACCCAATCTAGATTATTCTGTGTAAATAAATCTTGCATTGCTAGAACAGACTTAAAACTTCTTCGAAGCTGCCACATTCCAAAGTTAATCGTTCAGACTATTTTGTGGCCAATGCAGATAACCACCTAAAGCAATTGTTTGCAAAATTTTTGCCCTATAAAAGTGAAATGACAAATAGATGAATATAATAGTGCCAATTATTCCACAAACATTGCTCTTATGGGATTTAGGTGCCTCATTCAAAAGACATAAGCTACAAGTCATTTCTTAAAGATATTTTATTAAAAATGGGATTAATACTTTTTGTACTATTCAAGTCCTCAAATCAAGATTAGAATATACTTATTCTATAAGTTCCTGAGTTAATATTTACAACAGTTTTGCAAAAGCCTTCCAATAATATTAAACATTATTTTGATTGTTTCTTGTTTGACAACTGACTAAACACAAGCTTAGTGATTCAAGTCTTAGACTGAAATAATTCTTTACATTGATGTGGTGTTGTATTCATTTTTTTTTTTTTTCTTTCAAAACTGCTAGAATAAACTTCAGTAAGTTCTTCTAAGAGAAAGAAGTATGTGGAAACATTTAAAATTAGTACATGTTAGGGAATATTATTAATTCTAAGCTGAAAATCTTTCAGTAGCTGATCTAATTCTGCTTTGAACATTGTTAGAGGAACCCCCAATTAAAGCACAATGCCGAAAAATAATTCATTTTTTTGCCAAGACAAATCATTCATTTTCTGGCTTCCAGTAATTTGTTTCTGTTGCTCTCCTCTTAATTATTCTTATCACAAGCTGTATATCCTCTATTCATGATATCTTGATAAAGCTTTTCACAAGAAGTGTTTTTGTAAACGTATTAGAAACCGTCAACCAAAACTGTCTACATGGATTTCTTCATTTTTAAAGCTGGTCTGGCTGGCTGTCTATGAATGTATGTATTGTGCATACAGGCCGCACCACTGGAGCTAGAGGGCTGAAAGTTTAAACATTTACTCATTATGT